>CM076066.1:27077500-27127500 GCA_038088235.1 Zacco platypus
GAGCAAACAACAAGCGATCAGAAGCAGAAAAGTTTGTGACTGACGCTGGATACAAAAAGCTCTGTGAAGAAGGATCATCCACATAAAACAGGGATTCAGGTGGCAGAAAATAGACAGGGATATCCGTTAGAAGCAAGTAGATTCCAAACCGGGTAATATCCAGACACGAGAGAGGCAGGAGAGGAACTGGAGACAGTGACAATGAGCAACAACGATCTGACAACAAGCACACAACAAACAGTGGTAGATATAGGAGCGCTAATGCCCCACAGGTGCAAACAATCAAATTAGCTCGTAGCCCCAGGCAATGCTAACGAGCAACTATACCGGAACAACAGCAGACAGACAGGCAGACATGAACACATAGACCCATGAACCGTCACAGTACCCCCTCCCCTAGGAGCGCCTCCTGGCGCTTCCCCAGGAGCCTACCTGGCGATTGTAAGCATCGATAAGAGTGATCCAATACGTCTCTATTAGGGACCCAACTCCTCTCCTCCAGACCATAACCCTCCCAGTCCACCAAGTAGTGGAATCCACGTCCCCTCTGTCTGGAGCCCAATATACGACTTACTGAATAAGTAAGCTTCCCATCTACAAGTCACGGCGGTGGGGGAACAGGGGCGGGCAGGTTAATGGTAGAATGAAAAACGGGTTTTAATTTGGAAACATGAAAGACGAAGTTTGACGTGGACTGCCACCAGACTAATGATCTTGGTAACAGTAAACGGGCCAATGAACTTGGGAGCAAGTTTATTACACATGGTGTGGTGAGGAATATTCTTGGATGAAAGCCACACTTTTTGACCCACGACGTAAACGGGAGGCTTGGACTGGTGGCGATCGGCTTGGGCCTTGGTGCGAGACCCCACCTGGAGTCTGTCTGGCTCTGGTCCAAGTGCGGTGGCACCTCTGGACAAAGGCGTGGGCGGAGGGGACCGCGACATCGGATTCCAGACTTTGAAAAAGTGGTGGCTGGTAACCTAGACTACACTCAAACGGAGACAGGCCCGTAGATGACACTGGTAATGAGTTATGAGCGTACTCAACCCATGAAAGTTGCTGACTCCAAGAAGATGGGTTCTGAGACACCAAACACCACAACACATGTCCAAGGTCCAGATTGGCCCTCTCTATCTGACCATTACTTTGTGGAAGAAAACCAGAAGAAAGATTAACACTCGCCCCCAACTAACGACAAAATTCTTTCCGAAATTTTGAGACAAACTGAGGCCCCCTATCAGAAACTACATCTCTCGGGAGGCCATGGATACGAAAGACGTGATCAATGACAGCAACCTCTGTTTCTCTGGCTGATGGAATTTTGGGTAGAGAAATAAAATGAGCAGCCTTCGAGAATTTAATTAGAATAAATTAAATCTAATTAGCCTTCTATTTAATCTAATTAGCGAATCTAATTTCTGATCTCTTATTTTCTCTTACTGTTATATTTTTCAATGACATCACATAGTGAAACTAATGCAGGTGTTTTTCATTGCATGTCTTTCAATTTTAAAAAATCATTTTTAGTGAAATGGTTTGGTAGTGTGTATGTGTGTGTAAATTTATTTTATTTCGTTTTTTTAAACAGATTTTTTTTAAAGGTTTAAAGGGGGTGCGACCAAAAAAGTTTAAGAACCAATGGTATAATGTAAAGGTATTGAATTTAAAAAAGTTTTTTGCACATCCCAGTTGTGCAGATGCCACTGGGCAGAAACTGTTATAGTTGTAGAGCTTGAATATATTCAACGATCCGTTTGTATCTTGAGCTCAGCATTATGGGCCGATATTTTGTCCTATGATATTGTATACTGCTGGTTCCAAATACTCATTTAATTGAAAGTTGTGATTAACATTCATTTTATTTTTATAAACCAATAAAATCCTATTTTCTAACAAAATGTAGTTTTTTTTTGTTTTTCATATGTTCATCCCTTAATATGGGTCAGCACTGTTAGAAAAATTGTGTGACCAAAGACTCTTATGTTCACATTTTCAAGAACTCTTGTTCCCATCTGGTATTAAGATGCATTTTGTATGGATTGGATCACAAGTAGATGAGAAAGACACAGTCCTGTTTACACCTGGCGTTTTTGTCCACTTTCAACCATTTTTGTCCTGAGTTTTTCAAGTGGAGGGTCTATGAGTGGGTCATATGAACATGAAAGGAGACGATGGAAAAACACAGGAGCAGTGGCGGTTCTACACCGAGGCCTAGGGAGGCCCGTGCCTCTGTAGACATGTCCCTGGCCACCCCTGTGGCCCCCCGTGCTAAAATAATAATAATTATTATTATTATGAATTTATTATTTTACACGCTAGCGCCAAAAGCGGAACTAACGCGACAGAGCGTTCTACACGGGTAAATTAGAGCCGCACGGGCCGCGTAAGTGACTTGCATCTGGTAAGTAACTGGTTGTTCCTGCACAATGTTGTGATGTTAATCACGTGACTTCATCTGTCTTGGCTGTTGCATTGCGATAACATACATTTGAGTAAAGTAATCAACAGGTTATTATTGCCCGTGTTAAGTAGGGAGGGATGGTTAGGCAACGAAATGTAATGCACGTTTTTTTTTTTTCCGATAGTTATCATGAAACAAGGAAGGGACATAGCGTAAACAAAAAAGTGAGAGAAACAAATGAAGGTATTGAGAGAGTTGAGGAGCAGAAGGAGAGAGAGCCAGAGGAGTCAGTGGAGGCTGGAGAGAGTGAGGACTCTGACACAGAGAGGGACATTCCAGAGGGTGAGGAGGATGAGGAAGAGGGTGAGGAGGAAGAAAACATACAGGGACAGAGAGAGGAACAGCCAGAGGGACAGAAAGGGGATCCATGTGGATCAAGTACTGCACCATCAGGTTTGTGATGAAGAAGGTTATTACTATTTGCAAAGCAGTTCAATTATAATTTCATTGTAGGTCTACTGTATGTCCTTAAAATGGTGCTTTCTCCTGTAAATAATTTTTTGTGTCAATATGGCTGTTTCTTTTTTTTTTTAAAGTAAATACCTGGCCTACATTTTGAAATACATGCAGATATGCACTACCAGTCAAAAGTTTGTAAACTGAACTATTTTGGTTGTTTTTGAAAGAAGTCTCTTCTGCTCACCAAGGCTGCATTTATGTTATTAAAAATACAAAAAAAGCTCCAAAATTGTGAGATATTATTAAAATGTTAAATAACTGTTTTCTATGTGAATATATAGTAAAGTGTAATTTATATCCTGTGATCAAAGCTGAATTTATCATCATTACTTCAGTCTTCTGGTATTGACGATAGGAAAGGAGGAGGTGGATAATATGAGCCATTTGAGGCAGAGCCCAGCAATTTTTTTGAATTGGTCCGCAGACTTAAGATAGTTGACCTGTCAATATCAAAAGTTACTTTCCAAAAAAAAAAAAGAATAAAACAAACAATACAAATGCTAACCTCCGACATGTACACCTGCGCCATCTTGTCAGGAGCTATACTGCGGCCTAAAAAGTCTGCCAGTTGGTCCAATTAATTATTTTTTTGAATTTGGGAGGTTGTTGCCACTTGTTTCCTCAGTTGTACTCTGAGTGACCTCTGTAGTAGCTGGAGCACTTTGGTATGGCAAAGAGGTATTAATTTTCTTGCAGGACTCCACATTTAAGGCAACCAGATCTGAAGGAAAAGCCTCTGGCTCTGCTGAGACTCGAACCAGAGACCTTCTCACTGTGAGGAGACTGTCTCCCACCGAGACACTTGTGCTGCCCTTAGCTGCAATTAAATGCAAATTATTAAAAAGAAATAATAAAAATACTGAAGACGTTTTTTCATGTTTGTGAATAAAAAATATTTTAAATAAAAGCATTTATAGGTACAAAACCCAATTGGACACTGGATATATTGGACTTCAGGATCATTTTAAAGCTATTGATGCCAGTACTACAGTTACACAAGAATGGTTGTTATAAATGCCAAATATAAACACAAAATTTGTGTCAGTGTGAAAAGTGGTAAAATGGTCTCAATTTCACAGCAGTCACTTATATCATGTAAAAGTTTGAAAACTTAAGGGTGCGTTCACACTTGTCATGTTTGGTTTGATTAAAACGAACCCTGGTGCGATTGCTCAGTTAGTGCGGTTCGTTTGAACATATGTGAACGCTTCCAAACGAACTCTGGTGCGGTTCGATTGATATATGAACGCAACACGGACCAAAGACGTGTAAACGAACCAAAAACAGGACGTGATGTCACAAGATGCGACGCTACAAGTCAGCTGATTTGACGACGCGGGAAGATCAGTGTATCAAAAATGAGTCGAGGGCAAACGTGGAGCAACGAGGAGGTGAAGTTTCTGTTTCTGTGTACAACGGAGGAAATCCTGCTGCTGTTTTGAATGTTTTGAACATTTTATGAGCTCTTCGTGAGTTCTCAGCTGGTAAAAATAAAGCATAAAATGATGGCGTTTAATCCAGAACACAGCGTTGTTTTGAATGTACGGTAAGCGAGCTCCGTCGCCAAATATACGTCATAAAAGCCGACCAATCAGGTCGTGACCGTATCTCTATGCCTTTGGTTCGGTAACTTAAGGTTCGCTGTTAAAAATGCCAGTGTGAACGCTGAGCGGACCAGGACTATATGTTTTGTTTTTGTTTTTTGGTCCGGACCAAACGAACCAAACCAACCGAACTACAAGTGTGAACGCAGCCTAAGAGAATTCTGTTCTCCTTTTTGGGTGTTGTTTCTTCAAGATATCTGACAGTTATTGCTCATCCTCTCCCATGAAACCAGGTGAAGCCCTTAGAGCCCAACACAATGCCAAAAAAATTTGTGAAGTAAATATTTATAAAAATTTGTTCCACAGTAAAAACCCCAGAGTTAAATCAACTCTGCTCAGATAACATTTGGTCCCTCTCTAAAAAGTGTTAAAGTAACACTGAAGCAGAGTTAAAGTTAATGAGATAATTAAGCAATTAATTAAGCGATGATTGAACATTAATGATGAACACCTACTGTTAACAAGCAGAATCACTGTAGAAAAAAGAAACACAAGAACAACAACTGACTTCAGCCACAGTCTTAGATGAAATCAACTGAAGATAAAAGACATTCAATCTCTGAAGAGTGTGACTTTAACACTAGTTCAGTGTGACTTTAACACTATTTAGAGAGGGACCAAATGTTATCTGAGCAGAGTTGATTTAACTCTGGGGTTTTTACTGTGTCTGGTCCGAGTATTTAAGGGAAACTGGCAGAACAATCAGAGATATTTTGGTAACCGGAAAACACACATGCAGTTCTGTGACAGTCAGAACTCCCTGCAGGAGTAAGGTATGCATTTCTTTTACTTTTTCTTTTCAAATTCGTAAACACACTGTGCTCATAGAATGCACATTATATTTGTTTGTACATGTACTGAATAGCTACAGAAACGAGGGGGTTGCATCTCTTTTTTTGAAGCAATTAAATCCATGTTGTTAATGGAGAGAGGGGTGCACACGCATCTCACACCTACAAAAGCCTTGAACCACTTGGTTTAGGGTCTCATCTTCCTGTTTTTGGTTTGTTTACTTGTCTTTGGTCCGTGTTGCCTTCAAATATCTTTCGAACCGTACCAGAGCTCTTTTGGAACACTGCCATCCGAACCCTTGTGCAGATCCTAACAAGCGGACCAAGACTGCTGAAAAGATGGATCTCGGTTCGGATGGCACATGTTCAAACGAACCGCACAAACAGAGCAATCGCATCAGGATTTCTTTTAATCTAACCAAACATGCCAAGTGTGAACACACCCTCAGGGTTGAGCTCGTGGAGAGCGTGCACATGAAATGTGACATCAGAAGTCAACAGCCAATAACATGCCTTGAATCACAGAGAAGCTGTGATTCACTTCTGTGAGTCACTGTAATTGAAGACTAAGAGATTGAAGAATATGAAATATTTAAATGCATTTACACTGCAAGGAGAAATATCTTGCAATATCAGTGCGAGTGAAAGCTGTGA
Organism: Zacco platypus; assembly: GCA_038088235.1. NCBI lineage: Eukaryota > Metazoa > Chordata > Actinopteri > Cypriniformes > Xenocyprididae > Zacco > Zacco platypus. The sequence continues at coordinate 27,083,473 of CM076066.1, forward strand.
AGTTAGCTTAAATAGTTGATAAAATATATATGTATAGAGACTTGAACATGTAAGCTCTCCTGTTGTGATTTTAAAGCTTTATCTATTGATTCCAAATCATATTTATCAGTGTACACTTATATCGATTTAAACAATGTTTAATAATGATTGTTAAACTGAAATTGCTCATGGGTAAAATATTAGGGGTATAATAATTTATATATTTATATAAAATGATTATAATAAATAATCATTGCTAAAAGCAGGACGATTTTGTCTTAAAAAAATCTTGTACTATGTAGTGACCTTTAATTTGGATCAAGAGACACTGGGGGAGTGGCTTCACATCAGACATGTGTCACTTTGCTCACAGCTGATTGGTCCAGTTTCGGTTTGAGAGCAAAATCTCCCCCAAATCAGGTCATTCGTGGAGTGCAAGTCACTCTGATGATGAACACTGATAAAAGCCGAGCGACTTTCATGGTGCCTGAAACCCAGGGTTGGCACAGACTAAACGGAAACATTCCTGGCTAACCACCTTAACCGCTTTTTTTTTTTTTTTTTTTTAAGACATTCTCCCTACTCACGCTTCACTCTTGTGTCTCTTGAAAAACTGGTTTCAGTTGTTTTCCTGTTCTGGTTTAGCTTAGTTTGAAAGAAAAGCTGTCCCAGACGTAAGTTTCAGAGCTTTCTCTCAAGACGCTCTTTCAGGGGTAGAACAAGAATCCTTCAAAAGTCTTCGTTTTTAAAGGTAAGTTAGTAAATATTGTTTCATAAAATACTGACCTATCTAGATTTAAAGTTCACATTGATTCTAGACCTTCGAATCAGTAAATATTGAGACATTGTAAATCACAATAGATGGCTTTCTCTACTTGTCCTGCAGAAGTGAAGGACGATGGCGTCTGTGTCAGAACATCTTTTGGCTGCTCTGGATGATCTAGACACAGATGATCTGAAGAGGTTTAAATGGCACTTAAAGAATCATATGGGCTTTTCCAGTGCTGCTCTGGAGAAGGCAGACGCTCCTGACACAGTGGACTTGATGGTGAAGCGTTTTGGACCAGAAGAAGCTGTGAAGATCATGGTGGACATGCTGAGGAAGATGGACCAGAACCATGTGGCTGAACAATTAGAGAAGAAACTCAAGCAAGGTAACAGATTAAAATTAAAATGGAGTTGTTAAATGTGCCTTTTCAAATAAAAATGAACAGTTGAATTAAGAGTTGATTTTTCAAAATTAAAGGTTTTTTCAAATATAATATTTTTGAATGTTTCATAGAATAAATGAACTGTTGACTTGAACTTGTTTGAGCTTAAAGTTTCCTCTATGCTTTTCTGATGTGTTTGTGTGGTTTAATGTCACAGTATTTTCATGCTGATCTCTTTCTCTCTCACACAGCTCAGACTGAGGGCACTACTGAGGAACCTGTGCTTGTTGAGGCCGAATCAAAAGCGATCGGGGGTAAGTATTGATTGCTATCTGTACAGAGAACCCCAAAATTATTCTTATTTTAGGCATATGGACTCCCTGTCTGGGTGTAAGAGAAAGTATAATTGCAAGCAGGATATAATTTTGACATTACAACAAGTGCTTTAATAGACATAATTAAAATGACATATTTAAAAGTAATCCAGTGGCTTAAGTGATATAATTATTTGATTATATAATGAACAGAGTGAAATTTAAATAATTATTCCCTCTCAAGTCAAAACATTGATCAGCTCATGTATACAGAGCCCAAATCGCATATAACACCTCATTGTTTTTGTGTCATGAAAATGTAGACAAGAAAATCATACAAGATTGGGACGACATGACGGTGAGAAAATGGTGACATAATTTCAAATTTTGGATGAACTAACCTTTTACAACTAGGCAATGATGAAAAAATGCTGACACACGTCATGTTCATTTATAATATCATTTAAAATTGTGGTTTCAACCTATAATCTATTTCTATGCTAGATCATGAACCACTCAGTGAATATTGTGTTAGTTCTTTAAATTTATGTGTGTTTTTGATCCTTTGATTTTCTACTTAAAGAGAAATCTTGAGAAATGACAATGGGTTCATTTTTCATGTTATTTTCCATTTTAAGAAACAGTAAAATTAAGATTAAACTATATTTTTCAAATTTTTGTTCATGGGTAACAAAATTCCCCCAACAGTAATTGCTCTACAAATTAGTTACAATAATGTTTCTTTATATTGTTGCACATATTTCTTACCAATATACATATCAAATAGAGCACAACAACAAACTTCTTGGGTCAGCAGAGGCGTCAGCGTGATCTCTTGCTTTGTTTCCTGATAAGAGTGGAAAGATCTTAAAATACTTCATCGTGTTTGGTCATAAGAGTAAGACCTCATTCGAAACTGTAAAGGGTCTGTAAAGGGAATACTTGCCTGAAACTCAGATTATGTAATCCATATGAAACCAACAAGAGGAATAAACCTTAAATTGACCTAAATTGACCCGTGATGCAACCTGAGGTTTTTACAGGCCTTTTGAGAATAAAATGCGTAGGCTACAATCAGCAACTGTGAGTATTATATTTTCTTTTATTCCTCCATGTTGTTTTAGATCACATAAAGCCAAACACCGTTTTATTGGTTGTCAATAACATCCATCAGCCATACAAATATGGATTTTTTTTTTTTTAAATCTTGCAAGCGCTGTTAACAGTACACGTTAAAGCCGCAGGATACGCGTCAACAAGCTTGGGAACTGGGACTGGGAAGGGTTGACTAAAGGGGCGTTTCAAGGCAAATATCTAATAACAAATATTAAAGCATAAACAAATTTTTTACCCATGAACCAAAAAAAATTCTTAAAACGAAAAAATTAAAATCAAACTCCTCTTTATTTCTTTTTAAGTAGAAAATCAAATGACCAGAAGGTACACAGACCGACCTGGCCCATCCATGTATATTGTTTTTTTTTTTTTTATTTAATATTGAAAGAAGAAAAATTTGAAAATGTTACATATTTTTTTCCCCTTAAAATCCCCTGCAGGATTGTAAAATTGATGACGAGATTGTGGTGTGGAATAAATACAATACGGCCAAAAATGCAGCAAACAATTCTTCGTTAACTATTACTCTGAAACCTTTTTAACACTCACAAATTAGGAGGAACCAATAACCCGTAACACAGTCAGACATGAATTGTGATTACATTTACATTTAGTCATTTAGCAGACGCTTTTATCCAAAGCGACTTACAAGTGAGGAATACAAACAAGCGATTCTTCATGAATTGGCAAATAGACACAGGAAGTGCTCACAATACAAGTTTCATACATTGCTCAATACCATAAGCTAGAGTAGGAAGGGAAAGGGGAAGGATAGAGTTTTTTTTTTTGTTTGTTTTTTTTTTTTATGAAGGGATCAAGTGTTCACGGAAGAGATGAGTTTTCAGCTGTCTCTTGAATATTGCCATGGATTCTGCGTTCCTGATGAAAGTAGGGAGATCATTCCACCAGCAGGGAGCAGTGAAGGAGAATGTTCTGGAGAGTGATTTTGTGCCTCTCTGTGATGGTACCACAAGCCTTCGTTCCTTTAGTGATCGCAGGCTTCTGGTGGGGATGTAGCGTTGTAGCAGTGTGTGGAGGTAGGAAGGTGCAGAGCCTGTAGTGGATCTGTAAGCAAGCATCAGCGCCTTGAACTTGATGCGAGCAGCAAGGGGTAGCCAGTGCAAAGAGATGAAGAGGGGCGTGACGTGGGCTCTCTTAGGCTCGTTGAAGACAAGACGTGCAGCAGCGTTCTGGATCATTTGAAGAGGTTTGATTGCACTTGACGGCAGACCAGCCAGAAGAGCATTGCAGTAATCAAGCCTTGAAATGACCAGGGCCTGCACAAGCAGTTGTGTTGCGTGCTCAGTCAGGAAGGGCCGGATTTTCCTGATGTTGTGAAGTGCAAATCTGCATGACCGCGCCGTCTTTGAGATGTGGTCTCTGAAGGATGTGAAAAATTATTTATTTATTGGGATCTCTCTGGTAGTGAGACTCATTAAAATATCCTTTTCCTGTTACGGCTGACCCCTAGACGGTCGTAACATTAACTAAACCGAGTGAGATGATAAACTACTGTACTGTACACTAGTGCACTGCAGTCACTTGAAGAATTTTAAAGATTTGTATCTTTTCGTCAGCTGTATTCTCCAGTGATCATAGACAAACCAGTGTGTTTGATTGGCACGGAGTCAGATGGGAAGCTGTGTGTTCAGCAGTCGGCTCTACAGATCCTGCAGCAGATCCAGGAGCCGGTGGTGGTGGTGGCCGTGGTCGGTCTGTACCGCACCGGGAAGTCCTACCTGATGAACCGCCTCGCAGGACAACAAACAGGTTAAAGCTTTACATCCAGTGCAGATAGCAACCAAAAGCTTAAGAGAAACAGTTACACTTTATTTTAAGGTGTCAGTGTTAGTGTAATTATAGATTTAAGTATTGAGAAATAATAATTAACTACATGTACTTACTATAGGGTTAGGAATAGGAAAAGGCTTTGGTTTGGGGTTAGTTGCATGTAACTGCATAATTCATAGTTATTACTGGAGTAACTGCATGAAACACGTGTAACAATGACACTGTAAAATAAAGTGTTTCCAGAAAAACATTGTACGGTTGAATGACCCCATTTGAATGTATGTAAGCCATTGTGTGTGTGTGTGTGTGTGTGTGTGTGTGTGTGGATTCATCAGGGTTTGCGTTGGGCAGCACCATCGAGTCCAAGACGAAGGGCATCTGGATGTGGTGTGTGCCTCACCCCACTAAAGCAGGAACTACTCTGGTGCTGCTGGACACTGAGGGACTCGGAGACGTGGACAAGGTGATGTAACTGCTACTAAAACACACAAAAAAGTAGATGTCACTAACATTTTAAAGGATCCAAGAATAACTTTCACTGTTGGATCAGAGACACCCTGATTCAGATAATATTGCTTTGTTAGCAAATGTGATCAGCATACTGTTGTCTTTTCAGAATGAACATGTATTCAATTAATATTTTGCAGTAAATAAGAGGCAGGGAATGTAAGATAACACTTTCCTAACTGCCATGTCCTGTTAACTAACTTCACTTTCACTCTCGCCACCTTTGATACCACGACTAAAGTGCCCTTGAGCAAGACACCTAACCCCTAATTCCTCCCTGGGCGCTGGAGCAATAGCTGCCCACTGTGTGTGTGTGTGTGTGTTCTGTGTGTGTGTGTTCACTGTGTGTGTGTGTTCACTACTCACTGTGTGTGTGTGTGTGTGTGTGTGTTCACTGTGTGTGTGTGTGTTCACTGTGTGTGTGTGTGTTCACTGTGTGTGTGTGTTCACTGTGTGTTTGTGTGTGTATTCACAGTGTGTGTGTTCACTGTGTGTGTGTGTGTGTGTGTGTTCACTACTCACTGCTGTGTGTGTGCACTGTGTGTGTGTGTGTGTGTGTGTGTGTGTGTTCACTACTCACTGCTGTGTGTGTTCACTACTCACTGCTGTGTGTGTGTGTGTGTGTGTGTTCACTACTCACTGCTGTGTGTGTTCACTACTCACTGCTGTGTGTGTGTGTGTGTGTGTGTGTGTTCACTACTCACTGCTGTGTGTGTTCTGTGTGTGTGTGTGTGTTCACTACTCACTGCTGTGTGTGTGTTCACTACTCACTGCTGTGTGTGTGCACTGTGTGTGTGTGTGTGTGTGTGTTCACTACTCACTGCTGTGTGTGTTCACTACTCACTGCTGTGTGTGTGCAGTGTGTGTGTGTGTGTGTGTTCACTACTCACTGCTGTGTGTGTTCACTACTCACTGCTGTGTATGTTCACTACTCACTGCTGTGTGTGTGTGTGTGTGTGTGTGTGTGTGTGTGTGTTCACTACTCACTGCTGTGTGTGTTCTGTGTGTGTGTGTGTGTTCACTACTCACTGCTGTGTGTGTGTGTGTGTTCACTACTCACGGCTGTGTGTGTGCACTGTGTGTGTGTGTGTTCACTACTCACTGCTGTGTGTTCAGTGTGTGTGTTCACTACTCACTGCTGTGTGTGTGCACTGTGTGTGTTCACTACTCACTGCTGTGTGTGTGTGTTTGTGTGTGTGTGTTCGTTCACTACTCACTGCTGTGTGTGTTCGTTCACTACTCACTGCTGTGTGTGTGTGTGTGTGTGTGTTCACTACTCACTGCTGTGTGTGTGCACTGTGTGTGTGTGTGTTCACTACTCACTGCTGTGTGTGTGCACTGTGTGTGTGTGTTCACTACTCACTGCTGTGTGTGTGCACTATGTGTGTGTGTGTGTGTGTGTGTGTGTGTGTTCACTACTCACTGCTGTGTGTGTGCACTATGTGTGTGTGTGTGTGTGTGTGTGTGTGTGTGTTCACTACTCACTGCTGTGTGTGTGCACTTGGATGGGATAAATGCAAAGCACAAATTTCGAGAATGGGTCACCTTGACAATACGTCTGTGTGTTCACTACTCACTGCTGTGTGTGTGTGTGTGTGTGTGTGTGTTCACTACTCACTGCTGTGTGTGTGCACTGTGTGTGTGTGTGTGTTCACTACTCACTGCTGTGTGTGTTCACTGTGTGTGTGTGCACACTGTGTGTGTGTGCGTGCGTGTGTGTTTCACTACTCACTGCTGTGTGTGTGTGTGTGTGTTCACTACTCACTGCTGTGTGTGTGCACTGTGTGTGTGTGTGTGTTCACTACTCACTGCTGTGTGTGTTCACTGTGTGTGTGTGCGCACTGTGTGTGTGTGTGTGTGTGTGTGTGTGTGTGTTCACTACTCACTGCTGTGTGTGTGTGTGTGTGTGTGTGTGTGTGTTCACTACTCACTGCTGTGTGTGTGCACTTGGATGGGATAAATGCAGAGCACAAATTTCGAGTATGGGTCACCTTGACAATACGTGTGTGTGTTCACTACTCACTGCTGTGTGTGTTCTGTGTGTGTGTTCACTACTCACTGCTGTGTGTGTGTGTTCACTACTCACTGCTGTGTGTGTGTGTTCACTACTCACTGCTGTGTGTGTGCACTGTGTGTGTGTGTGTGTGTTCACTACTCACTGCTGTGTGTGTGCACTGTGTGTGTGTGTTCACTACTCACTGCTGTGTGTGTGCACTGTGTGTGTGTGTGTGTGTGTGTGTGTGTTCACTACTCACTGCTGTGTGTGTGCACTGTGTGTGTGTGTGTGTGTGTGTTCACTACTCACTGCTGTGTGTGTGCACTGTGTGTGTGTGTTCACTACTCACTGCTGTGTGTGTTCACTACTCACTGCTGTGTGTGTGCACTGTGTGTGTGTGTGTGTGTGTGTGTGTGTTCACTACTCACTGCTGTGTGTGTGCACTGTGTGTGTGTGTGTTCACTACTCACTGCTGTGTGTGTGCTGTGTGTGTGTGTGTGTGTGTGTGTGTGTGTTCACTACTCACTGCTGTGTGTGTGTGTGTGTGTGTGTGTGTGTGTGTGTGTGTTCACTACTCACTGCTGTGTGTGTGCACTTGGATGGGATAAATGCAGAGCACAAATTTCAAGTATGGGTCACCTTGACAATACGTCACGACTTTCACTTTTCACTTAATAAATAATGGATTGAAACAACACATTTAATTAAAATGGATTTCAAACACGTTGGTGTTGTGAGGGTGTCTGTTAAAATAGATCCCAATAGTTGTTTCTTGTAGTTGTTTGAGCAGCATTTATTGAGATTAATCTCCAGTTTTTCTAACTCCATGATTCTTTCTCTTTCTCAGGGAGACTCAAAGCATGACACCAACATCTTCTCTCTGGCTGTGTTACTGAGCAGCACTCTGGTCTTCAACAGTCGAGGGACAATTGACAACACGGCTGTAGAGGAGCTGCAGTATCCTTCTGACAATCTAGACAACGATCATGTCATTTAGCTGACACATTAATGAACAGAGATACAACACTGTTGTGTGGTCAAAGCAGGGACACATCAATGCTTTATTGCCATGCGCAGGTACACAGCAAAATCCCCAGTATTAAAATGAACACTTCTCGGTGTATATACACTGCTTGGCCAAAAACAGTCGCTGTTTGGATTTAAATAGGCAAATATTTAAGAGACTATAGCTATGTTTCCATCACCCTGTTTTTATGCGCATTTTGAAGTATCGCATCAGAATGAGTGATGGAAACACCCAATTTCCTGGAAAAAATCCCTTAATTCACAAAAAAAGTGTTTACACTTGTTTGACTTCTGCAGAAAAGTGTTAATGCGAGTAATGGGAGATAGAAATACATTTGCCGAATAAATTCTGATTTCCTTATTATGCATCAAACAAATATTAATTATTTTATATTAATTATTTGTTATTAATTAGCATCAGTTATATTAGACAGATATACATGCCCATTTACATTTCATTTTCTAATCTGAGGTGTGAACGACCGCTGCTAAAACTGGTTTGATATCTACATCTGAATGCTTCCATGGTGATGCTGAAAAGTGTTTAACACTGATTTTATGAATTAGCAGTAGCAGTATTTTATGAAATGACATGTTTGTGTTGTTAGACTGTGAATGAATCATGTGTTAGTGTTTTGGCCTGAACAAACTGTCAGATATGTTACTGAACTAACAGAGTACATTAAGGTCAAATCACCAGATGAGGATGCTGACGATTCAAGCGAGTTTGTGAAGTTCTTCCCTAGTTTCATCTGGGCTGTGAGGGACTTCACACTTGAACGAAAGATCGATGGCAAAGATGCAACAGAAAATGAGTATCTAGAGTTTGCTCTGAAGCTGAAACATGGTAATTTAAAAAAGATTATAGTTTGTGTGACTAATATCTGTTAAAAGGTTTTTCAACATCTTTTACATTATTTTAAAATTCATAATTTATTGAGCTGATACTTGTGGTTTAATAATATTTGAATTGATGGGATCTACAACTTTTGCTCATTTGTTGTAGGCACATCAAAAAAAGTGATGGAGTACAACTTGCCCAGGGAGTGCATCCAAAAATTCTTCCCTTCCAGGACGTGCTTCACTTTCCCGTTTCCAACCACCCCACAGAATGTGTCTCGTTTGGAGAGGTTGGATCCTGCTGAGTTTTCCTCTGACTTCCTGGAGGTCACAGATCGTTTCTGCAAGTTTGTCTTTCACGAGAGCCATGTGAAGAAGCTGAAAGATGGAATAATAGTCACTGGCAGAGGTGATTCAAAATTAAATTTAAAAATTAAATCAAATTACATGTAAGTGTTTGCATGTACTTGCAGATGGTCTGTTGTTCAATACCTTTTCCATACCATTTTGTTTGACTTCTTACTTTCTCTGAAGTTCTGGGTCAGTTGACGAAAACATACGTGGACACCATCTCCAGTGGGGCTGTGCTGTGTCTGGACAATGCTGTGATTGCTATGGCTATGATTGGGAAAAAGGCTGCAGTGAAGGAGGGGCTTGAGGTTTACCAGAGGGGAATGGAGAAGCTGAAGGACTCCTTCCCTCTGGAACTGAAGGATGTGTCCTCAGAACACCAACGTCTCAGCAAGATGGTGACACAAATCTTCATGAAGCGTTCCTTCAGGGACACTGATGGGAAGTACCTGAAATCTCTAGAGGTAGGCCAAATCTCTTTCTAGTTTCAGTTCATTTAGGAGGATGCCGTGAAAAATTTACCATCATGTAAACCACTGGGAGACCAAAGACAGTTGTCATGTGATTGTCATTCACTGTATTGATATTTATTATTTTAATGATGTTTTAGGATTGAAGTAGTGTAATAAAAAAAATTCTAATAAAATATCAATACATATTAAATGTCTGCACCAATCTTTCATATTAACTACTGAATATTGAAAAGAAATAAATAATAAACATGATTCATTGATCAGTACAGTAAAAATCAAGTACTGTTGTACTTCTACTGGAGTAATATTTTATTAGGGTATCTTTACCTTTACTCAAGTACTTGATTTGAGTATTTCGGCCATCACAGCTGTATTGCATAAACAGAAAGTCAGTTAATATACATTAAAAATATTTTTTTAAATAGTGTTTTTATGACAGATGTTGAGGACAGAAACTGACTGTCTCATTCTAGCCTTCAGTGCTGAGGAGGACAAACATCAGAAGTGTTGTTCTAGGAAGAACACCGCTAAAGAAGCATCCATAAATGAAATGTCCTTTACACAGTATAAAACTACTACTTACATGCTACATGTTGTGTTTTTAGGAAAACATTAATAAACTCTTCAATGGATACCTGTGCCAAAACGAGCAAGCTTCAAAGAGACGATGTGAGGATCTCTTGTCATCCCTCTCTGCACAAATGACGGAAAATCTCAAGCAAGGTTTCTATGCCAAACCCGGTGGCTATGATCTGTTCTGCAAGGATCTTGAGGACATTGTGAAGAGTTATAACAGTCAGGCCAATAAAGAAGTCAAGGTCTTGTCTATATTACACAACATCACAGGAATATTATCAGTTTCATCCATCATCATTGTAATTATCCATTTTTTGTGTATGTGTATATTTCACAAGACTGAAGAGGTCCTAGAGGCGTTTCTGAAGGAGAAGTCTGTGGAATCAAAAGCAATTCTGCAGGCTGACAAAGAACTGACTGAGAAAGACAAAAAGATTAAAAGTGAGTGTTAAACCTTTAGATCAGAGCTTCCCTGTTTGTAAATTCTTACCAGATTTCCTTTGAAAGAGGTGCTGCAGGGTTTTAATCCTTTAAGACACCATAGAACGTGGAGACAAGATGATGTAACATCTGTTTTAAAGGTTCAAGAATTGCACCCTGCAATAAATATTAATGCCATTATCATTATGAATCAAGATAAATGTGATCTAGATAATCACATACTCTTCTGGTTCATGGTTCTATCTCATTAGCAAATGTGAAAAATGTACATTAGCAAAACTCAACATTATTGTGTTGTTGAAAGTAGAGCAGATGAAAACTCTTTAGTAAAATATCCAAGTGTCCATTAGAATGTTTAGAAGCATTTACAGAGTATTTTATTATAGGACAATAAATCATATTTAAAATATATTACCCTGCAAATTGTGTACCTTTACAGTAAAACAAAGCCCTTCAATTTGAAGTTTGAGTCTCTTCTCTATCTTTGAATCATCCGTTCCCATTCAGTCGGTCACTTCGACGTACGTCGGATGACCGACGAATATGAATCTCGCTAGAGAGGCCAATCTACTTCGAGTGTAACTAAAACGAGACAATGCATATTGGCATGCAATCATATGCAGCAGCTGCTCACCTCGCAGCGCGGGTATATAATGAGCAGCAGGTGCGTTGCATCTTTAGCTTTTCGCTGAGGAGCTGAACCATTCATGGTCTCTACGGCGTGTGACAGAAGAAGTTCTTTCTGGATTCTCTTCAGCAGAGTGCAGGCGGACAGCGCAGCAGCGGGACCGCGCTCTTGTGTGTTCTTTGACTTTATGACTTTATGACTTTATGAACTTCTTTACTTGCAAGATTGACAACATTAGAGAGAAAATTATAGCCATGCAACTGTCTACTACAGTATCACATCAGACAGTGGATTTTAGCATCCCTGAGGAAAAATTCCATTCATTCGCTGCTATAGGAAAGGAAGAATTGTCTAAACTTATCATCTAAATCATCAAAATCAACAACATGTATGTTAGACCCTATACCGACTAAGCTATTGAAAGAGATGCTTCCAGAGGTCATAGATCCTCTTCTTAAGATCATTAATTCATCTTTATCACTAGGTTACGTACCGAAAAATTTTAAGCAGGCTATTATCAAACTTCTTATTAAAAAACCACAACTTGATCCTGGTGAATTAGTCAATTACAGACCAATTTCCAATCTACCTTTTCTGTCAAAAATACTAGAAAAGGCAGTATCATCTCAACTGTGTTCCTACTTGGAAAGAAATGGTATCTGTGAGGATTTCCAGTCAGGATTTAGACCGTACCATAGTACTGAGACTGCTCTCATTAGAGTTACAAATGATTTGCTCTTATCATCAGATCGTGGTTGTATCTCTCTATTAGTGTTACTAGACCTCAGTGCTGCTTTTGACACTATCGACCACAATATTCTTTTGAATAGACTAGAAAATTATGCTGGAATTAGTGGAAATGCATTGGCATGGTTCAAATCATACTTATCTGACCGTTATCAGTTTGTAGTAGTAAACGAAGAGATGTCATTTCGATCACAAGTTAAATATGGAGTACCACAAGGCTCAGTTCTAGGACCGTTGCTTTTCACTCTGTACATGCTACCCTTGGGAGATGTCATTAGGAAGCATGGCATTAGCTTTCACTGTTATGCTGATGATACTCAGCTCTATATTTCCTCGCGCCCTGACGAAACCTACCAATTCTCAAAATTAACAGAATGCGTAGCTGATATAAAAAATTGGATGACTAGTAATTTCCTACTACTAAATTCAGAAAAAACAGAGATTCTAATTATTGGACCAAAAACTTCTGCACATAATAATCTAGAATACTGTCTAACACTTGATGGCTGCTCTGTTAAGTCGTCTTCGTCAGTTAGGAACCTGGCAGTGCTCTTTGATACCAATCTCTCATTTGAATGCCACATTTCTAGCATATGTAAAACCGCATTCTTCCATCTTAAAAATATATCTAAATTGCGACATATGCTCTCAATGACAAATGCGGAACAGCTAGTTCATGCGTTTATGACCTCGAGACTAGATTACTGTAATGCTCTACTGGGTGGTTGCCCTGCTCGCGTGATAAACAAATTACAGCTGGTCCAAAACGCAGCTGCTAGAGTCCTTACTAGAACCAGGAAGTATGAACATATTAGCCCGGTTCTGTCAAAACTGCACTGGCTCCCTATTAAACATCGTATAGATTTTAAAATCTTGCTAATTACTTACAAAGCACTAAATGGCTTAGCTCCCCAGTACCTGAGTGAGCTCTTAATGCATTATAGTCCTTCGCGTCTATTACGATCTCAGAATTCTGGCCAGTTGTTAATACCTAGAATATCAAAATCAACCGCAGGCGGTAGATCCTTTTCCTATTTGGCACCTAAACTCTGGAACAATCTTCCTAGCATTGTTCGGGAAGCAGACACACTCTGTCAGTTTAAATCTAGACTAAAAACGCATCTATTTAACCTGGCATACACATGACGCACTATAAACTTTTGTCTTCATATCCGTTAAAGGATTGTTAGGCTGCATAGATCAGGTCAGCCGGAACCGGGAACACTTCCTATAACACCAGATGTACTCGTTACATCGGAAGAAGAATGGCGTCTACGCTAATTTTTTGTCTCTCTGCTTATCCCGAGGTTTACCAATTAACGTGATTGGCTGGATCTGGGCCGTGTCCGGGTCGGACGGGGAACCTGTGCCTGTGTGCGGCAGCAATGTGGCCCTGTGGTGTCGGCGGAGACTATGTTAACTAGCTCATCCTTTGTGAAGACCTTACCGACTCATCAGCCAGTGGCACATATCCCAACAAACCGTCCCATACCGGCGTGATCAAAAAGATCTTAAACTAGATGGAACTAGATTAAATATTTTGACTGTTGCGATTCCAAATCGGTTTAATGACCTGTAACTCTGCCTGAGTATCGGACAAGTGTTCACTGTTGGCCAGAGGAGAACTGGCCCCCCAACTAAGCCTGGTTTCTCCCAAGGTTTTTTTCTCCATTTGTTGGAGTTTTGGTTCCTTGCCGCTGTTGCCTTTGGCTTGCTTAAGTTGGGGACACTTGCTTGATATTCAGCAGTGTTTTTGATATGCCTGCATTGGCGCCGTTGTATGCGAACTGAGCTGAGCCAGACGCTTACGTCAACTAGACTAATAACTACTGATATTTGCAACGGAATGAATCAATAATATATAGAATAGGCTGCACAATGACACCATTTTCTTATTAATGTAAAGCTGCTTTGCCACAATTTGCATTGTAAAAAGCGCTATATAAATAAAGATGACTTGACTTGACTTTGTTTTGTCTTGTTTGTGAGGTAACGGTGCGCTGTGAGAGAGTGCGCAAAAGCTGTTGTTACAGCTGGTAAGAGTGGCAAGAGTGAGCGCACACGACAGGCTGCACTTTCCCCTGTCTGTGTGCCGCGGTTTCCCCCTGCGTGCTTCGGCACTTGAAAGAGCATTTCCTAAAAGAGCTCACACGAGTAGTTTGCGTCTTTTTAAAGATGTCGTACTGCTTGTGTGTTTCTGGATGTGGTCGTTACCTGGCGTCTTGGGATGGTCACCAGCGCTGCGTCATGTGTTTGGGCTTGGAACACGCGGAGGCAGCATTTGTGGATGAGTCATGCACCCACTGCGGGAAGATGACCATCGCGGAGTTGCGGTCTAGGCTCCGCCTCCTGCACTTTCAGATGGCCAACTAATCCTCCTCAAAGGGTTGCTTCGGGCGGTGACACTGGTGATTTGAGGGTTACGGTGAGCGCGCTTCCCTCGGGGAACCAACCCCCTGGGAACCCTCACTCCTCCCGCACTCTGCAGCCAGTAGAGCTGCTGGGGGAACGTGGTGGACCGCCCCAGAGGTGTGTACCATCCGTATCCTTCTGGGCTCCCCAGGGCGACCAGATGTCGATCGCTGCATCGGAGGGTGAGCCTGATACTTTCGAGGATGATGATTCGGCGCAGCTGCCTCCCTCGGGAACGGTAGCTGTGCCCGAGTCGGATCCGGAAATGATGGCTATACTTTCCCGGGCCGCCAACAGGGTCGGGCTCGTGTGGAACCCTCCACTGTGTCCCGAGCCCTCAAGGCTGGACGATTGGTTTCTCGGGGTGGCAAGGGCTGGTTCTCAGCCCCCCACCCCGGTTCCTTTCTTCCCGGAGGTGCATGAAGAGATCACTGGCACGTGGAAGGCACCTTTTACTGCCCGAAACCGTGCCAGTGGGACCTCCTCCCTCACCACCCTTGATGGCGGTACGGCAAAGGGATATTCGCGCATACCCCCTGTGGAGCGGGCCGTTGCTATGCAACTGTGCCCTAACTCCACCTGGCGGGGGGAGCCGTCTCTCCCTTCCCGGGCCTGTAAGCACTCGTCGGACCTGACCGGCAAAGCTTACCAGGCCTGCGGGGAAGCCGCTTCCGCCTTACACGCTATGGCGTTGTTGCAGGTCCATCAGGCCAAGGCACTGAAGGACCTGCACGAGGGTGGTCACAATCCACAAGTTTTTCAGGAACTTCGTGCCGCAACGGACCTCGCGCTTCGAGCGACGAAGGTCACTGCGCGGACAGTGGGTCGTGCGATGTCCACGTTGGTGGTCCAGGAACGCCATCTCTGGCTGTGCCTGGCTGACATGAGGGATACCGACAAGGTCAGGTTTCTTAATGCCCCCGTGTCCCAGGCCGGCCTCTTCGGTGACGCGGTCGAGAACTTCGCCCAACAGTTCTCAGCTGTACAGAAGCAGTCTGAGGCCATCAAGCACATCCTGCCGAGGCGGTCAGCTGCTGCACCTCCACCACCCGCAGCACCTCAGGCTGCTCGTTCCTGAGGGTGCTCCCCTGCGGCCGCCCCCGCTCCCGCTCCCCAACAGCAGCAGCCAGCGTCCAAGCGGCGCAGTGGAGCCGGTCGTGGTCGGGGTGCTCAGCCTGTCCAGGCCCCCGCCAAGAAGGGTGGCAAAGCCAAGAGCAAGAGGCCCTAGGACAGGCGACCTGGAGATAGATGGGACTGCTCTGCAGGAGAGGGTGACCAGGTGGAGAATCCTGTTTTGTGTTTGTTTTATGTTCCGCCACTGGCTCAACAGCCGGCGGTACCCAAATTTTCAATAAAAGAGCAGTTTCCTTCATCTCAGGGTCTGAAGAGGACTCGGAGAGTAGTAGGAGGGCTAGAACCTCACCACTCTCATCCTCCTCTTCTGTTGCCAGCGGACAGCAGCGCGCAACAGGCAGCCAAGGCTTCGCCTGCTCCCACTGTCCATCCGTGGAACCAGGTAAGTGTTGCACAGCACACTCTGACCCAGCCTCGGGCCGCCTCACAAAGAGAGCCTCCCAGGCTGTGTCCCTGCGTTCAACCTCGCTGCCCTACTGCGGGTACGCCTGCGGTCCCTTTGGGCCCGCTTGTACGGTCTTTGCAAGCCTGGTTAGCGCTCCCCAGTCCGTCTCGCTGGCTCATTCGGACCATCAGGCTCGGCTATGCGATTCAGTTCGCCCGGCGTCCCCCGAGGTTCAGGGGCATCCACTTAACTTCAGTGAAAGCTGCCGATGCTCCTGTCTTGCGTGCGGATATCGCGGTCCTACTGGCGAAGGACGCGATAGAGCCGGTCCCTCCAGCCGATATGAAGTCGGGATTCTACAGCCCCTACTTCATTGTACCCAAGAAAAGCGGTGGGTTACGACCGATCTTGGACCTGCGAGTGTTGAATCGGAGCCTTCACAAGCTACCGTTCAAAATGTTCACGCAGAAATGCCTTTTCGAGTGCATCCGTGCCCGAGATTGGTTTGCAGCGATCGACCTGAAGGATGCGTACTTTCATGTCTCGATCCTTCCGCGACACAGGCCATTCCTGCGATTTGCGTTCGAAGGTTGAGCATATCAGTACAGAGTCTTACCCTTCGGGCTGGCCCTGTCTCCCCGCGTCTTCACGAAGGTCGTGGAGGGAGCCCTTGTTCCCATGAGAGAACAGGGTGTTCGCATCCTCAACTATCTAGACGACTGGGTCATTTTGGCTCAGTCGCAGGATCAGTTGTGCGAACACAGGGATTTGGTGCTCAGACACCTCAGCCAGCTGGGTCTTCAGGTCAACTGGGAAAAGAGCAAACTCGCCCCCGTGCAGAGGATCTCTTTTCTCGGTATGGAGTTGGACTCGGTCGAACAGACGGCATGCCTCACAGAGGAACGTGCACAGTCGGTGTTGAACTGCCTGAATACATTCAACGGCAGGACGGCGGTCCCACTGATTCTTTCAGAGGCTCCTGGGGCATATGGCGGCCGCAGCGGCAGTAACTCCGCTCGGTTTGCTTCATATGAGACCGCTTCAACACGGGCTCCACGGCCGAGTCCCGAGAGTGCCGCCATACCTTCAGCCCATGGTCGGACCCCTTGTTTCTTCGGGCCGGAGTGCCCCAGGGGCAGGCTTGAAGAAACTGTGAATCATGTGTATCTATGTATATCTATGTATGCCACCGGCTGGGGCGCCACGTACAACGGGCATGCAGTGTCAGGGGTGTGGACGGGCCCCCAACTGCAGTGGCACATCAATTGCCTCGAGTTGTTGGCAGTAGGGGCCGCCTCAGGGCAGGCATGTGCTGGACCGTACAGACAACACTGTGACCGTTGCGTACATCAACCGTCAAGGTGGTCTACGCTCCCGTCGCATGTCACAACTCGCCTGCCTTCTCCTCCTCTGGAGTCAGAAGCATCTGAGGTCGCTTCGTGCCATTCACATCCCCGGTGTGCTCAACCGTGTGGCCGACGAGCTCTCACGAGCTGCGCTGCCGGGAGAGTGGCGACTCCACCCCAAGGGGGTCCAGCTGATCTGGAGGGAGTTCGGGGAGGCTCAGGTAGACCTGTTTGCCTCTCCAGAAACCTCCCGCTGCTGGTTGTTTTACTCCCTGTCCGAGGGAACACTCGGGACAGACGCACTGGCGCACAGCTGACCCCGGGGCCTCCGCAAATATGCGTTTCCCCCTGTGAGCCTACTTGCACAGACACTGTGCAAAGTCAGGGAGGACGAGGAGCAGGTCATGTTAGTTGCGCCCTATTGGCCCAACCGGACCTGGTTCCCGGAACTCTCACTCCTCGCGACAGCCCCTCCCTGGCCCATTCCTCTGAGGAAGGACCTTCTTTCTCAGAGACGGGGCACCCTCTGGCACCCGCGTCCAGACCTCTGGAAACTCCATGTCTGGTCCCTGGACGGGACGCGGAGGTTCTAGGTGACTTACCCCCTGAGGTACTTAACACCATCGCTTCGGCACGTGCACTGTCTACGAGACGTGCTTACGCCCTGAAGTGGAACCTGTTCGTCGAGTGGTGCTCTTCTCGCCGAGAAGACCCCCGAAGATGCTCGATCGGAGTCGTGCTTTCCTTCTTGCAGCAAGGGTTAGAGCGTAGGCTGTCCCCCTCCACCCTCAAGGTCCATGCGGCTGCTATATCTGCATACCACGACCACATAGATGGCAAATCCGTTGTTAAGCACGACCTGGTCGTCAGGTTCCTTAGGGGGGCGAGACGGTTAAACCCTCCTCGTCCCCCCTCCATACCCTCTTGGGACTTGGCTCTGGTGCTGAGAGCACTCCAGAATACTCCCTTTGAGCCTTTGCAGTCAGCAGATTTAAAAATTCTGTCTATGAAGACTTTGCTGCTGGCTGCATTGGCCTCCATCAAGAGGGTAGGGGACCTGCAGTCTTTTTCGGTCGACGAATCGTGCCTAGAGTTCGGGCCGGGTGACAGCCACGTGGTAATGAGATCCCGGCCTGGCTATGTGCCCAAGGTTCCTACCACTCCCTTCAGGGACCAGGTAGTGAGCCTGCAAGCGCTGCCCTCGGAGGAGCCCTGGCTTTGCTCTGTCCAGTTCGCGCTTTGCGACTGTACATAGACAGAACTCAAAGCTTCAGGACCTCAGACCAGCTCTTTGTCTGTTACGGAGGCCAGCAGAAGGGAAAGGCTGTCTCCAAGCAGAGGATGGCCCACTGGAAAGTGGATGCCATCGCCCTGACTTACCAAGCTCAGGGCGTGCCCTGCCCGCTCAGGTTGCATGCACACTCCATGAGAGGTGTTGCATCCTCCTGGGCGCTGGCTCGTGGCGCCTCGCTGACAGACATCTGTAGAGCTGCAGGCTGGGCGACAGCTAACACGTTCGCTAGGTTCTATAGCCTTCGTGTTGAGTCGGTCTCCTCCCGTGTTCTCGCCTCAGGTCAGAGGCACGGAGAGGCCCTGGCTTAGTGTCGGCTTGCTGCACTTACATGTGCTTATTCTCCAGAGAGTCCCTACAAGGCAGACGCTGTTGAGTCCTCCGATCTCCCTTCGGCAGCCGACGTGGCGGAGCGTCTGGCGCCAGGCCTATACTCCGCTGCATCCTTGAGAACCGGATTTAGGCTGGGTTCCATATGAGTTGACACTCTCTGTGTTAGCCCTGTCCCACCGTCCTCAGGCAAGGGGGTTCAGGTGGCTACAACAGAGCACTGGAAGAGGGCAGCTCCTGTGGCGCTTTGGTAGGGATTCCTATTCGTCGGTCATCCGACGTAAGTCGAAGTGACCGA
Organism: Zacco platypus; assembly: GCA_038088235.1. NCBI lineage: Eukaryota > Metazoa > Chordata > Actinopteri > Cypriniformes > Xenocyprididae > Zacco > Zacco platypus. Next base: position 27,102,605 of record CM076066.1, read on the forward strand.
CTGAATGGGAACGTCTCGGTTACATAGGTAACCCTCGTTCCCTGAAGGAGGGAACGGAGACGTACGTCCCGTCGCCACAGTTGCTGTACCCCACTGATGCAGCCGCCTATCTGGTTCGGCTCCTCAGCGAAAACCTAAAGATGCAACGCACCTGCTGCTCATTATATACCCGCACTGCGAGGTGAGCAGCTGCTGCATATGATTGCATGCCAATATGCATTGGCTCGTTTTAGACTCGAAGTAGATTGGCCTCTCTAGCAAAATTCCTATTCGTCGGTCATCCGACGTACGTCTCCGTTCCCTCCTTCAGGGAACGAGGGTTACCTATGTAACCAAGACGTTTCTCTTCTTCTCTTTTTGTCAATGAATGAGCAGAGGAAATGGAGATAGCAGCCCACCTGGAGCAGGAAATCAAAGCTAAAGAGGAGAAGCAGCGACAACTCGAACAGAAGATGGAAGCAGAGAGACGGAGTAATGAAGAGAGGATGAGACAGATGAAGGTGAAGATGGACGAGGAGCTGAGGCTCCAGAGAGAGGAGGCTGAGCGTTCCATGGACAGTAAAGTGAGGGAGAAGGCTGATCTGTTGGAGAAGGGATTTAAGGAGAAGGCAGACAGGGTGAGCCAGGAGATGGAAGAGTTCAAGAGACAGAACGCTGAAGCTGAGAGTAACAGAGCTAGAGAGTTTGCACTGATGTTAGAGAACTCCAACAAGAGACATGAGCAGTCTATGACTATGATGATGCAGCAACACAGAGAACAGATGGAGGCCATACTGATGAGACGGCGACCTCCAATCGGATGTTATATCATGTGAAATGCATTAATTCCATAATCTTAATATAATTACAGTACATACATAGTGCTACAATGAAACAATAATTGATTTCATTCTATATGTACTTAAACTTTAGAAAGAGCCTTGATATAATGAAATATTAAAAGTTCAATTTCACTTCACAAGCATGTTTTGTGTCCAGTGCAAATGACCTATAATCAATCATAATTACATTTAAGAGTGTTAATTCATTATAAACCGAGACAAATAAGGTTAATTAGTGATTCAACTCTTTTTCTAGTATTGCACTACATAAAAGTGTAAATAAATGAACTATGAAAAAAAAAAAAAATCAGTGTATGTACGTATGTGTTTTTGTGTCGAACAAGTAATTAACCCTTTGCAAAACCCGCCCCCTGTTCCACTGCCCGACAACCCATGCGCTCTCACGGCACACATCATGTTCTCACGCAATGAAAAATACATCGTGGAGCAAAGAGGACACTGACAACGTATGAAACTTATGAAATGAAAATTTTTTAAAGCTGTTTAAACACTAAATACTATATAGTGGCTCCTTAACGTGTCGTGACAGATCCTTCAAACGGCTCGTGAACCGATCATCTCTTCATACTAGTTCATTTACAGCATCAAATAAACATGAATGAGCATCAGAAAGAAAGTTTCAAGCGAGGAAAGACGTGAGTACACACAATTTTTCAAGTTCACCGATGGTAATCTACTATAGGCTACTCCCGGGGTTACTCGGTGTTATGATTGGTTAGACCCCTGTCAATCAAACTGTTTGCGAACGGCCAATTGAGACCGTGAGACTGAACACTTTATATTCACTTAGAGTCTCAGACAAATCAGTATAATCTCATTTTCAAGCTGCAAACAATTGAACAGAACAAATAATGTAACCTTGCTCACTGAACTCGAAAGTCCTTGCATTTGTCGGCAGGCTTAAACTAATGTAATGATACTTCACAGACAGGAATATAATTGAACCCAGGAGTTTATTAGACAAATGGCACCGGAGAAACAGTCAGGTAGCATGAGGTGACTTCCACAGGTAAGGAAACACTTCCATTGTATTGTCTTTTAGTCTCTGGTAACAATTTAGGCACAAGGTAAATAACATAATTAATTGATCAGGTGGGCAGAACAGGTAACAAACATTCATTGAGACACCGTTGAAGGCAGAATAGCATCCGAGACACAGAACGAAAGCTGAGGTGAACAGAAAACTCAGGAATCACAGAGTTCCCAATTCCAGTCCTCCCAGCTCTTATCTGACACACCTGATTCAGATGATCAGCTCGTCAGAACGGGTGCGTCCCAATTGGCAGGGTCCCTACGCAGTGCTCACTGCTCCTTCCTCCCTGAGCATGGCATTTCTGAAGTTCACTTAACAAAATGTGTCATTTCGCAACACCCTGTAATGTCATCAAACAGAGATGAAACTCAAGTTGCACATATTACAGGAGTTTAAGCCCAGCAAACACAGTACGTTGAGACGACATCAGTTGTGGTAAAGTTCCAAGTTTTAGTATCTTGACTAACGTTATGGACACGTCCTCAAAAGACGTCACTAGTTGGGAGAACGGTGTAGCGACGTGGTCTCCAGATAACTTTCTAAATAATTGCATTACATTTATTATCTCTGTTTAGATATATGCCATTTTGATATTATATTGGAAATTTTCTTAATTGAAAGATTTTAAACGAATCGACTTTTATCTTGTTTTAACCTTTATCTCTATTATCTTGTAGGTGATGTGTTAAAAAGAGGTCCACTGTTTCATAAAAGCATGAAACTTACACTTGTACAGTTTGCGGCCCTGAACATTTTCAGAAATTGAACCATCGCAAAAACACCTCGTGGTGCCCATTTTACTTTCTGCCGTAACCGAATTATGTATTTTCTATCATATCTTCTGAATCAAACATGATAATATGGAAAATGTGATTTCTGTCCCCTATGTTTTGATGGTCAAGAATTACAGTGATACAACATCGTAAAGTGACGTTGTGAGAAGGACTTCAATGAAATCTGAGAAGATGCAGGATGAAATTTCAAGCATATTTCATGTACTCTTTACAATCTTGATGAACTGTCACTCTGCCTCAGAGTAAATATACACTTACCTGAGAGGATTTTTATACATCTCTGAAATGTTTGAATTCTTGAAAACAATCTTTTATTGTATCATTAAAGTATTAGTCAATTATAAAAATTAATAGCCACAATATGGACTTTTGCATTTGCTAGCTGGTTAATTGGCTAATAACAAATTTAACAGGTCAAAAGGTCACACTGAAAAGTCGTCCCATGGTGCTTCAGCCTTGACCACACAAATCACACACGCTGATTACATGCTCATGTTAACATTTCATTTTACATTTTCTTACTGCAGGTATAAACTGGCCCCTCTCAGGGTCAGGACTGTTGCACAAAAGCTCCTAGTGTACCAACAGGAGGCCGTATATCATTTCCGGGCCCGTAGGCCTGGTGTGGTCCTGCCTCTGGAAATTGTGGATGCAGCTGTACTGCTGGACTCCTGGGCCGGTATCTCTTCATCCAACAAGGACATAACACAAACAATTTGTACAGCAGATTACCAAGTTGTCCTCATTTTTGTACATTTTAAATCTTGTATTCCTCACAGCACGACCTCCTCAGCTGATCTGAGTACAGCTGGAACCAGCATGGAGCAACACGCTTTTGCGGAAAGACTTCTGTGCCTTTGTGAACATTTGCAGTTGGTTTGTAAAAGTTGTCGTCACACATGTTAGTGTTTGTTGTTCTCGTTCATTTCATGATTCGAGTGCTTCGAATCACTGAATCATTTCGCAAGTATTTGATTCAATTGACTCGGAGTGTCAAAAAGCTCAGTTTCTCCATCACTACTCGATAGTGACCGAATTCGTGTTTATGATACACTGATTCACGATATAGGAAGCGAAATGAGACGCAAGTTTACTTTACTAAAGTTTACTTACATATCCATCACTAAAGTTAGATAACGGATTACATTGTTGATTTTAACAGATTCAATTGTTAAAACAAACCTTTTTTTAGGCCAGTGCTTCCCAAACTGTGGGCCCCCGGTGGGCTGTAGCGGTATTGCAGGGGGGCCGTAGCTAGTCCAAATAAATATATTAAAATAATTCAAATATTCCAATTGTTCTAAAATTTGATTTTTTTGAAAGTATGTAAGGTTAGTGTTATGGATTTAAATATTTTTTGTAAAGAATGTTTACATCGTAGTTCTCATGAAATTCTTACAAACTTGTTAATAAATGTATTTGTAGGTAAATGTCGGTGTATATTTTTTAACGGCGGGGTCGTGGAGCTTTTGCAATGTTTTTTGGGGGGCCTTACCCCTCTTAAGTTTGGGAAGCTCTGCTTTAGACTAATCATAACACGAGCAGGAGTGTTGACGTCATGTCACCACACCAAAATAAAAGTCCTGTTCACACGCTGCATAGAAATGTTTGGGTTTTTTTTAACCAAAAAATCCCTGTATTAAAATTAAAATAGTGACAAATTTGATAAAAACAAACATGAGTGTATGAGTTCACGTAGGAGAGTTCTTTAATTTTGCTCAAAAATAGGTATACAAATATCTTTCAAGAATCAGTATAAGTAAAAGCAATACAAATTCCAAGTGTAAATGTAACATTTTAACAGATCGCAAGTCAGGTCTTCAATGCCAAAAGTTATTTGTGTGAGTTGCTGCCTTTTATAGTGATTCAAATTCTGCTATGTGGATGGCTCTTAAATGATTTAAAGATAATTCTGAATATAACATTGATTTATTTCACATTTTAAAAACAGAATTTCGTGTGATTTCAGTTTGTAATATTTATATTTATAAAACTTGGATCACCGATTTCTCAGACAATTCTGAACAGACAACTAAACAAAAAAAAAATGTAATTCACCGGAGGTTCTGAAAAATTGTTAATTGCATCAGTCTATTTAAAATGTTTAATTAATTTCAATGAACTTTTTAAAAAATCAGGTTGAATGAATGAGTTTTCAAGACGCCTCTTCAATGACAAACAATTTTTTTTGACAGTCACTTGTCGCCACCTGCTGGAGTAACAATGTAATTGATACAATCATTATTTAAAGTGTCAAGTTACTCAAATGTAATAAGTTGACTCTACTTAGAAAAAGTCAGGAAACCGATTGCCTTAAAATTTCCAAGTAAAGTGGAGTATTAATGATTAGTTGGCGTAACTTACCACAATTTGTAGGGACAACTTGTTAATCAAGTACATTTAAGTACTGTTGACTTAAAATCATTATTTGAGTAAACTTTCTATTAGTGTTCACATTACTAGGAAAATATTAGGAAACCGATTGCCTTAAAAATTCCAAGTAAGCTAAACTAAAAACAATAAGTTAAGACAAAAAGCAACAACTGAACTTGAGCTTAACATTGTTTATTATATATTAAATCTCTTTAGGTACTGCAGCATACCAAACAAAGTCAGATGAGCCGACTCTATAAACTGTTTTTTGAATGTAGAATTAACAATTTTTGACAAACAAAAAACACATCGTTACTCATGTTAATCTCCTAAAGCAACTTAAAAGTGAAATGCAAGTGCAGCTAAAAAAAAGGGTCCTGACTGCATGACAATCTTTGACCTAAAGCGGAGCAGGTGACCTCAGCAGGTTTTTCAGTGACTAGTTCTGGTTTCAGAGATTTGTGTCCTAGAGAAAGAAACACTCCATATTCAGTGCATATACCAGCCCAAAAAGTAGACACATGGCATCTGGATGATTTTCAAGATCATCCATCAAGATGACCGCGGTGTTCGAAGCTTCCGAATGCAGTGCTTGTGGGGAATCCTGACTATCGTCTGGTATCACAGTCAGTATCCCGACGGAAATCTGCGGTGTGTCACACTCACAGTCCTAATTTTTAAAAAAAGGAACAGCAATATTACAATTCTTGTTATATTATAAATGGGAAATCTCACTAAAGTATACGTCACCTAAAGAATCAGGACCATCTCATGTTCTATGTACACCTAATCCAAACTGTTGTTAAAGTACATTGTAGAAATTTGACAAAATGAACAGTACAAGGGTTTGATTAAGAAAAGTGAAACAGAAGCAGAATTTACTTATCTGGTCCAAATTAAAGAGTTGACTAAAGCATAATTGAACTTTTGTTCATCTTCAGAACACAATTGAAGATATTTGAGGCAATATGACGGCTCTCTGACCGTCCCATAGACAGCAAGCTACGAGAATAAATTTTAGCTCAAAGAAAACAAAAATAATGACTTCATTCCACATTTTCATCTCTAATGCTTCTCTTGTGGACACGCGTTAACAACAGTACCATGACACAAGCGCGTGGCGGCACCGGCGCTGACCTTGTGTTCAACGTCATCTCGTCAGATCTGGGTTATGGTACTGATGAAAGTGTGGAATAAAGTTGTTATTTTTGTGTTCTATGAGCAAAAATGTATCCTCGTACCTTCGTAACATTACAGTTGAACCACTGATGTCACATGGACTACTTTGTCGGTCATCTTGGTACTTTTCTGTGCCTTGATCGTGGTAGTATCCTTGCTGTCTATGGGAAGGTCAGAGAGCCCTCAAATTGCATCAAAAATATCTTAAATTGTTTTCCGAAGATAAATGAAGGTTTTACGGGTTTGGAACGACATGAAGGTGAGTAATTAATGATTCATGTTTGGGTGAACTATCCCTTTAAGAAAGAAGCATTGATCAGCTTACCACAGGTTTGATTTGCTGAAGAAATTCAGAGAGTTTTTCCAACAGCCCCCGTCTTCCTCTCGAAAATGTCCAGAAATCACGAAGCATGTTGATCGAATGCAGAGAAAAATTCTTGCTTGTAATTCGATTAAACTCTGAATTGATCTGTAAAAGAAAACAGAAAACTGTTTAATTTACTCACACTCATGCTGTCCTAGATTCACATGACTACCTTCAGATGAAAACTAATGTGAAAATGTATAATATATATGAACTCAAGGATGGGTTATTTTTAGAGTTGTATCGATTAATGTAACAATAGTTGTCACCTCTTCACTTGCAATAAATGGACTGACATGGACTAGTTTTCTAAAAGTTTTCTTTTTTTTTAAATGTTGGTGGGGAAAAAAGCAGTACACATCTGGGACGGAATGAGGGCAAGTAAATGAAGCGTACTTTATATTTTGTGTTATGGTGTAATTTAATTATAACTTACCTGTCTTTCTGGTCTCTTTAACTGGAGGCTCCTTCTCTACAATCTCTTTTCTTCTCAAGGAGAAAGTGGAATCCATGCGCTGTGATATCAAGGTGGAACTTGGATGACTTTTCTTCATTTCCTCCAGAATTTCCCACAATGTTGGGAATCATTTTGTGTGAAATGTACCTTCAACGCATTAAAAGACTTGAATGAACACAAAAAGTCTGAGTGAAGGCATGGAACTGGATAAATTCGAGAGTAGCTTCCATGTTTTATGCGATAAAGCTTCAATAGCGGAGATCTCTTTTTACAGGAAAAAAACAATACTTACACTTCCATTGCATGTCTCATCATCTAGTAAGATCTGCAAAGTAACACAATATACATTATAAATCAGTGAATCCGAGTAATCAGTAATGTTTTCTTCAGTCATTGCACACGTTTGCCCTCATTCTTGAAAGTTTCATGAAAATATAAGAATAAATTTACCGAAAATTATGCGTAAACCAGACATTCATGAAAACTCTTGTCTGGATTTCACAAATTATTTAGAAACCACAAATTAAAAGTCTGTTAATTATCATTTGTAATAGCGTGCCATTCACTCAGCATTATGAACAACTTGCACATTCATTCAGGTAAATTTAAGAATGAGGAAACTGAAAACAAAAACTTAATTAAAAAATGCAGCCATAGATGCAGTGATTAGCAAATGTTAGACTGCTCATTTCGATGAGCACAATCCAGCACAATCCAACAATTTGATCAAAAAATACAACATCCAATGTTGCTATAAAACTCTACCTTACTCAATCTGATTATTACATGGTCGATTATTTTATATTAAGCAACTGAAAAATATGACAAACAGGAGATGACTCACCTCTCCATGCTTCTCTCGTTGTCAGATGCACTGCCGCAAATCGACTCCACCTATTGGTGGAACTGTGCATAACCACTCATTTCAAACTACTCATTATTTTAAGTAATGTTTAATTGTGCCTATTTAGTTTATTAACTTTCAGTGCTAAAAGTTGTCTTTACCTTGTTAAACTTAGTAAAGTCAACAAACTTATTCAGAATAAGTTATAATCACTTACTTTTATAAGTAAGATCAGCCATTACATTTTACACCTTTATTGAATCTCGATCGTTACCGTAGACATCCATGTTATGTCTGAAGTATAAACTTTTATCCTAGCACACCTGTGATATATGAATATTTCTAACACAGAACAGACCGTGAAGTTGTTTCACAACGTGAATACAGATTTGATTGTTTCGGTGTGATTCTGTAAAAGGTTTAAACATAGACAAGTCTTTGTCAAGTAGGAATGAGATCATATGGGTGTTATTTTTGATACATATTTTTATTATGAATATTAACAAACACATACACAAAACAGAATCGTATGGGTGTTTGAATCGAGATCGTGATATTTAATGATTAATCGTGCTGCGCTACGGAGCAGATATTTCTTAATCTTCAGTTGCCTTGCAGTTTAACTTGATTTCAAAGTACTGCCTCGAATCGTTTGTTTCGAATCAGTGGTTCGGTTCGTGTATCAAACTGCCAAAATCCCATGAACTATCGAAATTGAGTAACACTTATGATGTAACGAAGCCTCGTTTACTGAAATCACGTGACTTTGGCGATCCGAATCACTGATTTTACCTGGCAGCGTCTCTCTACTAATAGTGAAGTTTTGGGTTTAGTCACCAAAAGAAATATATGCTAGAGTTTTTCAGTTTCAAAGAAATTTACTGATAAATCACAGAACAGCGTTGGTAATACCTTTTTGCACTATTGAATGATTCTGTGCGTTACAATGCAGCATGCATTAGTTTAGAATGGTGATTAACTTGTGATGAAGTATTTTATCTATCCTATAGAAAACAATTGTAGAATTAGTTTGGCTACTGTAAAAAGCCGGAAGTGTTTTGAGGCCTCATTGCCTACAGTGATTATAAGGGTGACCAAGCATATTTTGCATATTAGTAATTTTCCACTAGATAACAGGTGACTGTATAATGAATAAAATGATTAAGGCCACTCAACAGTAAAATGATCAAACCAAATTTATTTTTGAAAATCAAAATTCACAGTAGTCTCTCTTACTACTGAAATTTTTCAGCAAACAAAGACTTTCAAAATTGATTGAATAAACAAATGAGTAAATTATTATAAGGGCCTCCTACACAGTAAAAACCCCAGAGTTAAATCAACTCTGCTCAGAGAACATTTGGTCCCTCTCTAAATAGTGTTAAAGTAACACTGAAGCAGAGTTAAAGTTAATGAGATAATTAAGCAATTAATTAAGCGATGATTGAACATTAATGATGAACACCTGCTGTTAACAAGCAGAATCACTAAAGAATAGAGAAACACAAGAACTACAACTGACTTCAGCCACAGTCTTAGATGAAATCAACTGAAGATAAAAGACATTCAATCTCTGAAGAGTGTGACTTTAACACTAGTTCAGTGTGACTTTAACACTATTTAGAGAGGGACCAAATGTTATCTGAGCAGAGTTGATTTAACTCTGGGGTTTTTACTGTGTACTTCCTTTTATCGTATAAGTACATTTTCTAGTTTAACATCCCATAATAATAACCAACGTCCCATAATAGTTGTGCTCACCTGACACGCATTAGTAGATTAGCTTTGCAACAAAGACAGATAGAAAAGCATGCAAAACAATATATCTGAGTTTTTTTTTGTTTTTTTTTACAAATGTATTTTTTTTTTTACTAAACACACAAACATTTTCTCAAATCTACTACTGCTCATATATTATTGTAGCAGAGTTTGTGGTGAACACAGCGTAATCAGGCTTTAGCCATGAAAACGTTATAAGTAACAGAAATAAGCATAAATGTCAGGGCATGTCGAAACATTTCTAGCGCCCAGAAAACACCTCAGACTCCATTGGGTTAATGAAAATCTTCAACATGGGCTGAATAGTTTTGCACATGTCTTCTGCATACAATAATTTTGTTTTCTTCTCATCTGACAACTGTTCCACTTCCTTCGCAGACTTCTTGATTTTGCCCACTCTGATCATCCAAGAAACGCAGAGTTTTATGTTTGGCAATGACTTTGTTTACCGCCTGTCCTGCAGTACTGGTCAACAGACTGGTCAATTTTCTGTTCATTATAGAACTTATATGTACAGAACAGGAACTGATGAATTGCTCAGAAGCCTTCTGAGCGATAATCCGTAGAAGTTCTCCTTTAAGGCGTTGAACATCGTGTAATTTGTGTCGTCCATCTTGGTCATACTTGGTCATTTCTTTCTGAAGCTCATTGATGCTCTCCAGTAATTTAAGAACAAATTTCTGGTCTATTATTTTCTTTGTTGGTATGGCACCCAATATTTGACAGAGTTTTGTTGAGTACTCAGCTACTTTCAGGACCTTCTTTGATGTTTCAAGTACACCTGACAGTTTCGCTTTATTCATAAGCTCTGTTGCTTTTCCACACACCTCAGAGAGTTTGCTGATAACCTCCAGTGCTGTGGTACAGTCCCATATGAGGGAAGGAATTATCTTTTCGCAGAGCATATCAACTGTTTTTTTTATTTGCTTCTCATAAGTCTGGTTAATCTTGAAATTCTCTTTTTTCAAGGCAGCTTTTGGAACGCCTGAGCTGATGAATTCAACTAGAGTCTGATCCAGTTTACTGCTCTGCTTCACTGATGAAGTAACGACATTCTCAAAACTGCTTTCTAAAATCTTCTTAAAGACTTCCTGAAGTGCTGCATCGATTGCACAGTTCATGGCAGTGAGCACAGACTGTTTCCCGATTTCCTTAGCTGCATATTTAGTCGCAGTGTAGAAGTTCTGTTTGACCACTGCTGAAGATGTCTTGTTCTTAATTGTAGACTTAAAAGATTCTTTGCCAAGTGATGATAAACTAGACTGAATGCCTCCTTTGATTGAAGTAAACATCCCCTTTCCTGATTTAATGAAATTAGATGCAACAGAAGAGAAAGACTTTGTACCATTGAGGAGACTTTTTGTCACTTTAAACACTGATTTAACTGCTTTCTTGATAGTGCTAAAGCCAGCCGTTAGCAAAGAAATTCCTATGCTAATACTCTTAGATATTGCCCATGACGCCCAATCAAAAGACCCCTTTCTCATCCCCTCTATTCCATTGATCATGTCAGAAACTCCTTCTGAAATCAGGCCAATCCCAAACTGACTGGCTGTTCCAAATGTCAGCGCACAAACAAGAACCCCAGCGAGAACTTGTACCACCCCAAGTATGAAACATATCAAAGCATGAAAGCAAAACTTGGGCTTGTTTTTCACCTCAAAGACAATACCGAGGCCATAGTTGTATAATGATCTCAGCTCATTAGTGACGATGAAGTCCTTTTCTTCAGACAGCGTGTAGACTGAACAGTCCTCTGTAATGGCATCACTTTTGCTTTTCTCCAGCTCTTTAAGTTTTAACAAGGCATTATCAATGTATGTCCTCCACAAATTAAAGATGTTCAGTCTGGCCTCCATTTGACTCTGAAAGTTGTTATTGTCTGTACTCTGATCTTTGTTACAAGTCACTGATAAGTTACATGAGACCATTGTGTTTGAGACTTCTGAGACGTAGACATTAATGGATTTCTTTGCGTCTTCCAGCAGTTTTATAGCGTCTGCTTTATAGTTATCCTTACTGAGGTTGATGGTGATGTACGCCTGGTTATAGAGTGCCACAGCATTGTAGTGTGGGTCAGAGTTAACAACTTTTTGCCAGTAGGAGTCAGCTCCAAAGGCATTCTTTGATTTATCACGGCAGTGTAGATCAGTTCTTACAATTGCCTGTTTGACATGATCATAGAAATTATCACATTCCCCTCGCAGCAGCTTTCCACTGGTTTCATTTATTGCCCTGATAAGGTCTTCTTCAAGTTCTCTGAAGTCATCATGTCTATTGATGTGATCCTCGTGAAGGGTCAACCATGAGGCCTAAGATTCTTTCAGAGCGTTGATGGCAGGCTGATAATCAAACTTAGACTGATGATGTTTAAAGCAATCAGGAATGTTTTTGGGCTGCATTCGCATGGGGTTCAGTTTTTCTTTCTCTGTGTAATGCCTATCAAAGTCCTTTAGCAATTTACAAAATGTGGAGAACAGTTTTTCCTTGAGGTTAATTTCAACCAGCTCATCATTTTCCATGTTATGGATTCGTTTAATTTCATAATTCTCTCTTAGCTGACGCATGATCTCCACAGACTGATCTTGGTAAGCTGGTGCGAGATGATCACAACTGACAATCATCTGGACCATCCCAGGATTACCTTTTCGAGACGTACGACCAAAGATTTGTTTCTCAACTCTTCGGTTTTGTGGAAAGTGAGTAAGAAGAACGAAGAGACCACCACACATATTCACACTTTCATCGACCTTTATGTCTGTCCCCCGTCCTCCGAGATTTGTAGCAATGATGATTCTGCCTGCACAGAATTTCTCTTTTTCAATGTTGTGCTTCTCATTTATTGTGTACAGAGTAATCTGTTCTGCTTTAAATCTGCCACTGCCTTGTATTTTCTTATGTAGTTCATCTGCTGTTTTAACATCTTCACAAATTACCAAGACAACTTGTCCTCTCTCTGCAACTTTCCATGAAGTTTCACAAATAGTCTGGATCCATTGGTTATTCCCACCTTTCACCTGGATGACTGGAAGCTCCACCACCCTTTTATGGCGATGTGCAGGTACAGTGTAGCTCTGTGCTTTATAATGTCTTGCCAGAAAGTCCCGATCTGCCTTGCCTCCTAATGTACCAGAAACACCAAATATACCACTTCCACTGAGGTACCTTTTAAAAAAATGGAAATTTGACATGTAATTTGTCACAGTGGATATTGGTGAAATCGCAAGTTGGTGCTTGAACTCCAAGAATTGTTGCAGGCCATTCCCCCACTTCTTGTTTTTCTCCAGCACACCGCTCGCTTTGAAGTCCACTGGAATTATTGCGTTATACTTGTCTCTGTCATGACTGTCAGCGACATCTCTCTCGGCGGCCTGTGAGGTGACAATCATGTATTCCCGGCCCTGTGACATCTCAACAGCCCTTAGTGCATTCTCAACAAAAACTGGTAACTGATTCTCAACATACTTTTTCAAGAAAACAGGAACAACAATGAAGTTGTTTGATTCTTCAGCTTCAGTTTGACGGTTATCTGAGTACATCATATATGACTTTATTGTGCTTACAGTTGCATCAATGAGGGATTTCTCAGACATGATTTCACACGCTAGTCCTCCTTCCAGCAGCAGCATTTCAACATCAAGGTCACCTTTTTTTTCCTGAGCTTGAAAACATTTGGCCTTTTTGTTCTCTAAAGAATAGCACTTAAACACTACACTGTTTTTGAAGACCTCCTCAAATACACTCAGAAGGTCATACTGTTGTGAAACTCCAAGTTTCTTCATGACTTCAGATAATGCTTTGGACATTCTGTCCTCATTCCCATCATCATTTTTTTTCTTGGTCTCAGCTTGATGTAACATTTCAATATCCTCCTGGGTGTAGAACCCCAAAGTCACTCCAGTCAACAAGATCTCATTTGCTGAAAAGCTGTCTGATGTTTCCTGTCCCATAACAGCTGCTGTTACAGCTTTATGAAAATACTGTATCCTTGTCGCCCATTTTATCTCCCCTGTTTCAACCATTTCAATAGGTTGACAAGTAGATATCATGGCCCATATGTTGGAAAGCACTTGCTCCACATGCCTAAATCCAGTAGATTCATGGGACAAGAATGTTACTTGAACTCCATTGTCCAATGTCATATAGTCCACTTCATCCACTATTACAAGCTCAAATGGCCTTGAATCGCGAGTAGTCCTCTTCTCAAATTCCTGTTTAAGTATGTCTGCTGCAAAGACTCCCACTGTGCCATATACTATTTGTTGCCTGTAAGCATCTTTAAGATGTTCCTCTTGTTGCTCTGGTGAATCGTTACTTGAGTAACGTGGAGGCACTACAGATGAGGTGACACCAAACATTTCAAAAAACTTTTTCCACTCTTCTTGATCTCTTTGGGCGAGAACTGGAGAGCTTGTCACAATGTCCACTTTTGTTCCACGAATGGCCAGAATTGTTGCAAACATGGCTAAGATACAGGACTTGCCCTCACCTGTGCCAATCTCTAGAAGACATCCTTTATTTTCTGTCAGCTGTGCCAGGAGGAGCAAAAGCAATGATGCTAGTTGTGTACGTCTTGGAAAATAGCCTTGAATCTTCATGTGGTCTTTTGTGATGATTGTTGAGCATCTTTTCACTGCTCTTGACATTCCAATTAATACTTCTTTCAGAATGTTGATATTTGGGTTTGTAAGATTAAGGGATGTTATCTTCGTTTTCAAATCAGCTATTTCTTTCTTGCTAAAGCTCCTCAATCGATATTCTGGCAGTTCTGACTCTACATATCCAAGCACTTCTTTCAACAGCTCCAAGACTTTCTCTGGGCAGTTTGCTTCACAAAGTTCCTTCACAATTGTATCAGCATTTTTTTCCTTGTCATTTTTTTTCCCTTGAAGAAACATTAAAGGGTTTTCTTTCGTAAGAGCAGAGAGAACGAGGATGCAGTCCAGGTGGAAGGTTTGTGCTGTGTGGAGAACTGAATCGAGTTGATCACATTTGATAGCTGGACTTTTGCAAATGAAGAGCATTATTTCTGTTGGTGTCCAGATTCTGTTGAACAACATTTGACCCAAAATATCCCTACTTTGTGGTGAAAGCTCTGACTTCATGTCAAGTACAATTAATAAAATTAGTTCGGCCAAAGTTGGATTTGTGGCATGAAGCTGCTCCACCAAACCCAAGAGAAAGTCATACTTCTTCTCCCAGCCAAGCGGCTGATCTCCATCATCTTTGGCATCTTCATAGCTACTGTGCAGAATGAACTGTAGAGATGCCTCGAGAACTGTGAGCTTCTCTGTAAGAGACAGTTCGCTATATCCTATAGCTTGATCAAAGGTAAACTGAGACCCTGCTGAAAGGTTGTTTTCTCTACAGTATTGAACAGCAAGTTTATTCTGGAGCGTCTTAATCCTGTCCCAAATCTGGTAATGCTGTATCTCTTTATCTTCTGTGATTTGGTACTTTAACAAAAGTTCTATGAATCTTTCTTCAACATCAGTTGCCTACATAAATAAATGTGCAAAACAAAATTGGGTCACAGTAAGAAGTGATATTTTGTCACATGCTGTATAAACAGAAATTAAGGTAATTACGAATTAAAGTCATACCTCATCCCACTCGATCACAGCAGCCTCATCTTCTATTTGCTGATAGAGCGCTTGCGTGTGTTCATGATGTTGCTCATAACCTCTAAAGCTCTGTTTTTCACAAAGTTGCTCAGTGGCTTGAGAAAGCTTTAGTGTGGACAGTTCACTCTCTCTGTCCAGCTCCTGCTGAATCCTTTGCTCACGTTCCAAACGTTCCAAACGTCTCTCCTCCTCTATTTCATCCTTTCCTTTTTAAAGACACCAAATGATTAGAAACAGTTTACAGATTACATGGAACATGCACTGAATAGACTGTGGAATAGAAACAGAAAACTTGAATACAATAAAAATAGGTTCCCTTTCAGGGGAACTCGGGCTGTGTTAACCGCTGTGGGGACTTCACTTGCCAGATCTAGTGTCTCTTCCCAGGGGTTGGAAGCACACGCTGCGGTTACTTCCTCCCCGGGAGAGGCACCGATGCTTCACATATCCAGCTCTGAGGAGTTGGATGTTGTGAGCATCGATGCAGGTGAGACCTGTGAAGATTCGCCACTTCACTCCCCTGCGTGCGAGGAGCTTGTGGAGGTGATCACACGAGTGGTTGCTAAATTAGACCAATCCACTGGCCCGCTGATAAACAAGAGACACGTCAGAAAAGCAAGCTGGACGAACGCTTTTTGCCGTCGCGTGTTCAACCTCTACCCTGGTGTCTACCATTTTTTTCCCAACCTCCACACCGAGGTGTCGAGGTCGTGGAAGAAACCCGTGCCTTATCAGGTGTCCCCAATCGTCCCTTTATTCAAACATCCATGGGGCTAAACAACATGGTTATGGGGCGATGCCTAGGGCTGAGGAGACGCTTGCGAGCCATCTCTCCCCCGAGTGGGCATCACCCCTCAAGACACCGGCACTCCCCACCAAGCCTCTAAGAGCCACATTGGCTTTGGTGGGGAAAGCGTACTCGGCGGCAGGGCAGGCTGCGGCGTGCCTGCACACAATGTCAATACTGCAGCCATACCAGGCCAACCTGCTCAAAGATATGAGTGAAAGCGATGAGGTCAGCGCTGACGGAGTTTGAGAACTACGTCAGGCTGCAGATTTGTCTCTTCGGGTGACTAAGGAGACGGCAAAGTCTATCGGCCTGTCTATGGCAGCCTTTGTCGCCACGGAGAGACATCTCTGGCTGAACCTGGCAGGGATGAAAGATAAGGAGAATTTTTCTTTTAGACGCCCCACTTTCTCCTGATGGCCTCTTCAGTGACGCAGTAACTTCTGTCATCGAAAGATTTCAGAAAAGAAAAGATTTCAGATCTTCAAAAAATCAAGCAGCGGCGTTCCAATCATTCCTGCCCCGCTGTTATTATCTCAAAGAGGGCTTCGTCTAATAAGAAATCCTGACACTAAGAGCATCAGGCTTCTGAGGGCAAACCCCTCCGAAGGTCAGCGGTTCCCACCTAACTATATGGTGCCCGTCTCCCTTCGGTGCCCTCATAGGGCCGTTCTGCCAACTCTGCCTTTTTGCCGGGGCACAGACCCCCTCAGCTGGAATCCACCCAAGGGTGGCCCGCATCCTCTGCGGAGGATTTTAAAACCGTCAAGCCAGTTATTTTCTGCCGGTGCGCCGCTTCAGGGTATTAGTGAAAATTAAATTTAAAATATTAATATTTAAAAAGAGAAATAACTATGAATGTAGAAGTCGGTTTGACTGTGCTGACTTTTATCTGTTCTTTTTGTTAACGCATAGTTTTTTTTATTGTTGCATTGTTGTATGAATGCATGCTGTGCCATCATAGTGGTTTAAGCAGTCAGTGATGCTCCTTACGACATGCTAGGATACGACTACTTTGAACTCATTTAAATACTTGTTTAAAAGTTACAAAGCTGTCAAAGTCAAAATCATACTAGAAAAGAAAGGTTTCTACATTGTGTATTTGACAATATTATGCTAATTATGCTATTTCTGAAAGGACTTCAGTTAAAGGCATTGTACATGTGCTGGTCATATAATTAGAATATCATCAAAAAGTTGATTTATTTCACTAATTCCATTCAAAAAGTGAAACTTCTATATTATATTCATTCATTATACACTGACTGATATATTTCCAATGTTTACGTCTTTTAATTTTGATGAATATAACTGCCAACTAAGGAAAATCCCAAATTCAGTATCTCAGAAAATTAGCATATTACTTAAGACCAATACAAAGAAAGGATTTTTAGAAATCTTGGCCAACTAAAAAGTATGAACATGAAAAGTATGAGCATGTCCAGCACTCAATACTTAGTTGGGGCTCCTTTTGCCTGAATTACTGCAGCGATGTGGCGTGGAGTCGATCAGCCTGTGGCTCTGCTCAGGTGTTATGAGAGCCCAGGTTGCTCTGATAGTGGCCTTCAGCTCTTCTGCATTGTTGGGTCTGTCATATCGCATCTTCCTCTTCACAATACCCCATAGATTTTCAATGGGGTTAAGGTCAGGTGAGTTTGCTGGCCAATTAAGAACAGGGATACCATGGTCCTTAAACCAGGTACTGGTTGCTTTGGCACTGTGTGCAGGTCCTGTTGGAAAATAAAATCTGCATCTCCATAAAGTTGGTCAGCAGCAGGAAGCATGAAGTGCTCTAAAACTTCCTGGTATACGGCTGCGTTGACCTTGGACCTCAGAAAACACAGTGGACCAACACCAGCAGATCACATGGCGTCCCAAACCATCACTGACTGTGGAAACTTTACACTGGCCCTCAAGCAACGTGGATTGTGTGCCTCTCCTCTCTTCCTCCAGACTCTGGGACCCTGATTCCCAAAGGAAATGCAACATTTACTTTCATCAGAGAACATAACTTTGGACCACTCAGGAGCAGTCCAGTCCTTTTTGTCTTTATCCCATGCAAGACGCTTCTGACGCTGTCTGTTGTTCAAGAGTGTCTTGACACAAGGAGTGCGACAGCTGAAACCCATGTCTTGCATATGTCTGAATCTCCCCCACATCTTTGAATGGGTTTTGTCTCACAATCCTCTCCAGGGTGCGGTTATCCCTATTGCTTGTACACTCTTTTTCCACCACATCTTTTCCTTCCCTTCAGCTCTCTATTAATGTGCTTGGACACAGAGCTCTGTGAACAGCCAGCCTCTTTTGCAATGACCTTTTGTGTCTTGCCCTCCATGTGCAAGGTGTCAATGGTCGTCAGCAGTCTTCCCCATGATTGTGTAGCCTACAGAACTAGACTGAGAGACCATTTAAAGGCCTTTGCAGGTGTTTTGAGTTAATTGGCTGATTAGAGTGTGGCACCAAGTGTCTTCAATATTGAACCTTTTCACAATATGCTAATTGTCACAGTCTGTCTCGTCATGTCTAGTTTAGTCTTCACTATGTCTAATTAGTTATTGTCATCACCTGTTTCCGTTTTACCCTCTGTGTATTTAAGTTCCTCCCCTTGTCTTGTTCATTGTCTGTAATCGTTTGTGCCATGCACACTGTTATGCTTGTTCTCTGTATTCCTCGAAATAAACCTGTTGTCTGTTGTTACATACGTCTCCTGTCATCCCGAGTGTTACAGGATTACAGACCTCTTAATGCGAGAAAAAAGCAATGGATTTGATGGACTTACCCTCGCTGAATTATCTGCTGGACTACTGGGTCTGGAGGTGCAAGAAGGACGAATGCTCCGCCTCAGCTTGGCTGCCCGGGGTGCGCTCCGAGGTCGGAGCGGACGTTGATGACTTTGGGGCCCTGGTGGCAAAGCGAGCGGAACAGCCCATCACAGAGCCAGGAGCGGTCCACAAGATCATCAAGCAGTGGGCTGCGGATCCTTTCCCCACCCAATTCCCCACCCTTGTGTCTTCATTCCCAGTCCCGTCCGGAAATCTCCTTCCGTTTCTGCCGCTGATCCCATTCAGCCCCCTGGATCCGTGGCCACCGCTGCTAATGACCAGCTCCTCGGCTCTGCCCCCGTCGGTCGCCCCGTGCGGCTCCTCTCCAGCACCTCGGGCTGTCCTTCCACCAGCAAGGCTCGAGGTGGAGTCCCCGGCTTCCCTTCAGGCCTCCAGGCCCACGTCACCTTCTAGACCCTTCAGCCCGTCACCTGCACCTCGACCCAAAGCTCCCTCATCACCTCCTCGGCCCCGTCAGCCCGGAAGCTCCGCTGGGCTCACTCATCTCTCCAGGTCGGCCTACGGGGTTCGACGCTCAGCTTCCGCCACGGACATCCGGGTTGGCGGCTGCACTGTCACCCGTCACCCCTACGCCGTCATCGAGCTCCTCCCTCCCTACAATCTCCCCGTCATCCTCACTCGCCACAGTGTCACCCCGATCTGCCAGACCAGCGTCGGCTCCTCGGTCCCGCGTGTCAGCGGCTCGGCGCCAAACTTCCGGGTTGGCGGCGGCACCGAGGTCCGTCGGCTGAGAAGCTCCGTTGGTTCCTCCACCCACTGCCATGGTTCCGCCGCCAACGATCGGCCCCAGCACGTCATCCCACCTCACAGTCTGGACTCCTCCCTGGCCCCTCCCACTGTCAGCTTCACCATGGTGGCGGCGGCCATCTTCACCTGGGCACTGCCTGTCTCCAGCTCCACGCCCTCCTCCAGAGCCTCCGCCTTCTTCCAGTTACGGCGCGAGGACGCGCCTTTCCGAGGGGGGCGTACTGTCACAGTCTGTCTCGTCATGTCTAGTTTAGTCTTCACTATGTCTAATTAGTTATTGTCATCACCTGTTTCCGTTTTACCCTCGTCATCTGTGTATTTAAGTTCCTCCCCTTGTCTTGTTCATTGTCGGTAATCGTTTGAGCCATGCACACTGTTATGCTTGTTCTCTGTATTCCTCGGGATAAACCTGTTGTCTGTTGTTACATACGTCTACATACGATACTGAATTTGGGATTTTCCTTAGTTGTCAGTTATAATCATCAAAATTAAAAGACATAAACATTTGAAATATATCAGTCTGTGTGTAATGAATGAATATAATATACAAGTTTCACTTTTTGAATGGAATTAGTGAAATAAATCAACATTTTCATGATATTCTAATTGTCATCATTTCCACAATTTCCGTCAAGCCATTGGACTGATTTCACAAGTGCTTCACGACGCAATCACGCAGAGCGTTCCCACAGTGTCAATTCCCTTGAAAGGGATCAGCACTGCCTTACCCCACACATATGAATGAATGGAAGAAGCGGAAGCGACTGCGGCATAATAAAAGCTCCGCTACTGTCGAGCTGTGTCGCCGCTCGTCTATCATTAGTAATCGCTCAGGCGACCTCGTTCAGCTCCCACAACACTCGGCCCTGCTCTGCTTCATACTGCAGTAACGTTAATAATGTCACGCATGAACATGATTTCTGCCCAAGTCCACCTCTACGACCTTTAGCAGTGAAAAATTTAGAGTTAGGGTGATTATATGGACACTCAAACTTGTGAACATTAGCTATCTGTCAGAATTCATGCACATTTTTAAAATGTTTTTAATTTTTTGATTCATTTTGATTTGATTTGCTTAAACAATTTGGTCAAAGATCGAAAAAAATATTGCTATTCTGAGTGCTTTGTGCAATATATGAATATAAACGGCATGTTTAAAAAAATGAACTGACTTCTGTGTGTTATTCTCCACATATAGCACATTTTGAACCCTAAATAAGTTTTTGTCACAAAAGCTGGTGTTGTCCACTGTCAAGGCATCATGAGTTCATGTTTTACAGCAGAAACCGACAAGCGCCCTTATTGTTTGTGAACACAACCCGCTGCCAGTCACTTCTAAAAGATGCACCAGCTGAGGGGAGTTTCGTCAAAGCTGACTAAAAGTGACCGAAGATGAATAATTTCATGCTGAACCTTTGCTTGTCCTTGTGCGTCTGTGTGTGTATATGTTTGTGCCTATCTGTTGTGTGTGTGTTTGAGTGCGTTTTAAATGCAATTACAAATTACTTGGTTTTGTTTAAATCTGAAACATGAAATGTGGAGTTATCTCCTTTTGGTAAAAAACAAACTTTAAAAAAACAACAACCAAACTACAGTTTGATTGATATTACTTGGAATGCACACACATCTACATATTCTTCAGGTGTTTTGACATTTATGATTCCTGTGAAGAGACGGCGGCAGTTCCTGCGAGGACTTCAGAAGACGCAATCATCTGGATCAACATGCACATTGCCCAATTCTATATCCTAATTGTTAATGTAATTCATTTTCCGGGAGCTCTTTGCTTCCAACTTCGGTTCAACTGCTAACTCTGATTGTAAATTAATTAACTAAATTATGTTATTTGCTAACTGCATTCTTTAAATTGTAATGTTGACATCCGTTCTCTGTAAAGCTGCTTTGAAACGATATGTATCGTGAAAAGTATGGGATGTTTTGTGCCAATAAAAACGAACGTAACTTTTTAAGAAACTAACGAAAAAATTAATTGAAACTGAAAAAAAATTCAATTGCAACCAAAACGTTTGACTTCGTTTTTAATACACTGCATGTTTTGCTAATTGTTTTCTCCATTTTCGTTCGATGATTTGTACTTACAGATGCGTTTCCAGAGTTTTCATTTACGCTTCTGAAGTTTTCGTTCGATATTCTGGCACAATTCTCTCGCGGGGGCGGGGCTAGCAGTGGTCACTTTGTACTGTAACAGGAACTGTTCAAAGGATCATTGTTTCATTTAAAATATAAATTAATTTTTCACATGTATTCTATATATGTACTTGTGCATTTTTTAAGGTAATGTATATCATGACAATACTGTGCATTACTTGAATATTTTAGTGTTTTGTGGATTCTGATCTTTCCCATCACAACATGATTGCATTCAACACTTTCACTTTGATACTTGTGTATATGCTGTAGTGACAATAAAGAACGTAAATGTATTTAAATTGATCTATATTTTAATTTACATTTATTCAAACTGTTTTTTTTTTATAAAAGTCACAATAGAAATTGTTGATGATTATCAAAGAAGGATTTCCCATTTTAAAAGAGCTTTCTTTGAGTGGAATATTTACTGAAATGGCCTTTGAGGATTATACCGTCTGACAGCAAGCCACGATTGTAATTATATTTTGTTTGAATTCTTCAGATTTAAGTGGTTAATTGTGATGGTGTAAATGCGTATTTCTAATAATGATCAGTGTGATGGCCAGGGTTTCCAACCTTACCTGGTTGGAGTGAGACTTTCTCGACAGCAGAATATACACTTACATTTACATTACACTAGTATTCTCTTTAAAGCACAACCTAATCAGACCCAACAATAAAGAATCATCAAGAATAAACAAATATTCTCCGAAAACATTGGACATTATGCAATATTTTCAGTATTACGTATAACAGTACTTTAATGTACAATTAAACCTCAAGACTTTCATTTTCTCTCGCGTTTGATCTCTCGGGCTTCTAAAAGCTTTTGTCGACAAAGTACTAGCAGCAGATAAAATTCAAAAACTAAACTAATATCTTTATATCACTAAAATGAAATAGGAAGCCATTACAGTCCATCACATCCGCACATGTGAAGATGTCAACACAGCACTGACATGACGTCTTGACTTCCAGGTCGCGGAAGCTGTCAATCAGAAACTCAGTAGCCAATAAGAACACACCACTGCTAGCCCCGCCCCCGCGAGAGAATTGTGCCAGAATATCGAACGCAAACTCTGGGATCGTAAACGAAAACTTCAGAAGCGTAAATGAAAACTCTGGAAACGCATCTGTAAGTACAAATCATCGAACGAAAATGGAGAAAACAATTAGCAAAACATGCAGTGTATTAAAAACCAAGTCAAACATTTTGGTTGCAATTTAATTTTTTTTCAGTTTCAATTCATTTTTTCGTTAGTTTCTTAAAAAGTTACGTTTGTTTTTATTGGCACAAGACTGATCCCATAGAAAAGCCCTATACAAATAAATTTGAATAGAATTGAATTGAATAGAAGCATTCCCAAAAGAGTGGAGCTCATTAAAACAGCAAAGAAGAAATAAATGTGGAATGGGACACAAAAGTACATATGGGTGTGAATGTTCAGGAATGAAAATACTTTTTGGCTGTATAGTGTAGTGCAGGAACTTACTGTAGTTGGGACAGTGACGAGTGCCACCATCATTGGTGCAGCGCAACTCAAACCGGGAACCGTCGCTGGTTTCACTTAAGATAAAAGTGAGTTCACTCCAAAAGATTGTGCCAAAGTCGTACCTAAAACTTTCAAATGTGTGATTTTCATATCTGAAGGAGATGTAGCGATTGCTATAATACTCCTCATCATAGGACGTTGTGCAGCCAGCACCGATGCTTTTAAACTGGGGAACAGAATTATACATCAGTTTCCATCAGAAAAGCATTATATAAACTAACATGTAAAGAACAGACTGACATTGTTGTGAGATTATTGCAAAACTTCTTACCCTTCTGCTCTGGGTTTCAAAGTGCCAAGTATAAGGAGTCTGGTTGACGACTGTAATTTTGGCACCCATTATTCAGGATATTCTGTTCCATTAAAACAGTAAACATTGGTCAGTATTTCACTGTACTCCAAAGTAACTAAAAACAAATAGAATTGATCATAGCTAAAGTAAAAAGAAACAACCTGAGTTCATTCCTGTTCAGAGAAGTTGATGGCTGTGAGAAAAGTCAAGCTCATGCAGTCTGATGCTCTTCATAAACTGTCCATCAGAGTGTGAGGACAGAAGGGGGCGGAGCTTAGGACCATTTATCATAAATGATGTGACATTTACTTTAATATCTGACGTTTCGATGAATGAGAACAGGAATGAGAAGCCGTTGTCTCACATCCTTTTTCCAGTTGGGTGTAGTCTCTGAAAACACGATCCTTCATAAATGTCTTCACAAAAGAAAATGGCACCCTTTCTCCAGGTAACCTACAAAGAAAAAAAATGCATTAGTACTTCATCACCCAAGATAAAATTTACACGTATGTTGGCATTGAAAAGGTTTAAAGTAAATCTATTAATTCAATGTGACTGATGATCAAATCTCCATTTGGTCCATGCTCCATTCGCATTTTTGATGACTTTCTGTTTTTCCATAGGAGCTAATAACTAATGACTAATGTACTTTGGCCAGTAGCTACACGGATGTGACATCTCTTCACACAAACCAAGGCTGATATTGATAAATTACTGATACGTTAATGATTCTTGCGTGTGAAATGAATGAGAGACGGGTGGAGTCGGACCCGATGAGCCTCCTTCCAGAGTGAATGTTTTTTGAACTAAATTTATTTCAAAGCACAATATTAAAAGTTTAAATATGATCTTTTATGCATTCTTTATCCAGCGAAGATGCATATTTGAATTGTATCCTATTCATGCAGTCGACAGAAACATAAATCAGAAATGTGTTCGATTTCAGTTTTTTTTTTCCGCACTTTAACACATATTTTGATTAGATAGATACATATAATATTCATTTGTGTGTAAAGATTTTTAAGCATGATTGTTTGGATTTATGTGAAATGGAAACACTAATAATAGAGTCCATTTGTGACATTAAAGGTTAATAAAAGTGTTCATTGTTAATTTCAACATTTTAACATTTTAAAGTCTCCTCTTACATTAATTATAATGCACTATGAATTAACATGAATGATCAAGGTATAAGGGGACAAAAAACCACCATGTCTTATAGATAAATTTGTCA